>VTPC01087409.1:18914-33326 GCA_011009095.1 Ignelater luminosus | reverse complement strand
AAATTTTTAAATATTACGAAAGATACTTTTTCATGCTCTGCGCCTCTAATTTTAATTTAATGTTCAGTATTAAAGTTCCAGACTAAAAATAAAAGACAGAATTGACACGTTTAATGGAGACAAATGAAAAGTAACCGTTTCAGGAAACAGAAAGGGAAGGCTTTTTTTGTCAATCTAATTGGACTAATTTGAAGAATTTCATTTATTTCCTGTGTTTTCTTTTCATTTTAGAAACTTAACCTTGGCTTTTACAACAGCGAGAAATTAAAGTTTCAAACTTTGCAAAATTAGAATTGAGAAAATTACAAAACTTGCATGAATCCTTTACAAACAAGATTTATAAAACAAATATGATGTTCAAGAAAAGTAGGTTGGAGTATCCTTGAAGAAGCAAACATTTATAAAACTTTGCTTTTGAAGCTGCATTTGATGATACTTAAAGTTTAATTTAGATTAAATTAACCCAATTCTCTGTCTGATATTTTTTTCTTTTCTATTGACTACACTGTGATCATATCTGAAGTTAATTTTGTGCGTTTAATCTTTATAAATATTTTACCTTTAGAGTCAAACCGGAGACTTACTTAGATTCGTGATCTGTGATCCTTGAGACATTGGGGTAATATTTTCGATGCTATATTGCTTGGATTGAACAACATATGTAAGGCACAATCGAAGCAATTAATGCAATCTTAATAACCGTATTCACCAGACAAGATTTTTAGTTTGAATTACGCATTACTAGTTATCGTATTAATTTGGTTAGTTATAGTTTGGTTCGGTTTGGTTTGTTTTTTTACCTATTGTTCACTTTTTACCACCAAAGGTTTTCATAAGTATCTTCCTTTTTGCTAATTTCAACAATGACTTCCATTCCTAAGGCTACACCTACATCGTGTATGACACAATTGGTCTTATAACTGTTGAAATTGTCTCGCATTTATTTTTTCATATCGTAACTTCGTATACTACTGTATTCACCTTCTAATATATCCTATTCTTTCCTAGATTAGCCCGAAGATTACTATTGCATTTCCCACTGTTAAAGAGTATTTAATCTTCCATTTCTCTTATGCCAGCTTCTTTTGGTTTTGTTTCCTAAAGTGCTACGTTACCAAACTTTGCTTTTTTTAGTTCCCTAACAAGTTTCTTTATTGCTCCTTCTTCCTCCATTTCTCTTACGTTCTGGTCGCCTAGTAGATTTTTTTTCTTCTTTTGCTTCATCCATATCTGTTGATTTTCTTGCGGGTAACCTAGGTGTTTTTTTGTTTGAAAAATTTGGAAATTACAAGACTATCGTCCCTTTTAGATTTTATGTTGGCAGTTGAATAATCGTCACTATCGATGCAATACCGTCTCGATATTCTTGTAGCGTACGCTTCTATTCAAAAGTAAAGTGTACACTTCATTTACATGTTGTAAATTAGATTTCTGTTCAAATGGTTTCTATGGTAACCCAAGAAAATCTGTGACATTTATATCTATCATAATTTTTTGAAGTTCAATGTTACGTGGTAACAAACTATAAAGGTCGAGTTTACATTAACCAAATATTGCCCAAAGCATTTACAGTAGTTGTACGCTCTACTTTTGAATAGAAGTGTACATGAAATTGTATGTATTTAACTATTAAATTCAAACTTTCAAAATTTAAATTTACATATCCAAGCAAAACTTTATAATTACACATAAGTAACATGTACCAATTTTTATCAAAAAATCAAATTTAAGGAAACGATAGTTAAGGGTACACAAAAAACCAGACGTACCAAAATCCAAGTTTCAGGAACTACAGCCCTGTAATTGCAGAACGTAGAATCTATAACATAATCACAAAACACACAACCCCTCTTAACAGACCCTTACTAAGGCCTTTTAATTCTTTTTTTTAAATCATGTTCTAATGAATCTCTCATGCGCGAGTCGCAAAACCCAACACTTCTGTTCTAGTGTGGTTCACAAGTTCCATTTTGGCTATTTTTTGCCTGACTTTACCAAAAATTATGATCGAGGTGTCATTCCATTCGGAATGGCATTTAGAAACTTTTCGAACATTTTGAAGTCCCTCGTGAAAGAATTGCAAAAGTTATAAACAAATTCGTAAAAAAAGGGGTTTCGTTTTTTGCAAATATCTCGGAGAATATTGCAAATGTCCGAAATCAAAAAAAAAAGATCCTTAAAGAGCACGAAACTTCCTACAAAAAGTCCTAACTCCCGGAATTGTACCACCAATATTTATAATTTTAATTTAGAGATGAAAATAGGGCTAAAAACGCGTGATCTGGCCGCCGCGGGCGCCTCTTAGTTTTCTCTCTTTAACAAAGAATTTTTTTTACCTATTAAATATAAATAGTAAGGAATAAAAAAATTCAGGTATCATTGGGATACATGAATAAACAATAATCTATCGAAAAAAAATTTTTCCCACAATTTGTTTATTAGTTATGCTTTTGTTAACTAAAGAAATTTTACCAATTGAAAATTTACATAAAAACCATGATATTTTTTAAACTAAAAACCTGAGATTTTTTTCACTTCTCGAATTTATTCTCCAAAGGCTACAGAACAGATCTCCGTTGGAAAAATTAAAAAATCGTCAATCTCCACTTTTTTATAAACAATCAAAAATTGGTAAAATTTCTTTAGTTAACAAAAGCATAACTAATAAACAAATTGTGGGAAAAATTTTTTTCCGACAGATTACTGTTCATTCACGTATCCCAATGATACCTGAATTTTTTTATTCCTTAATATTTATATTTAATAGGTAAAAAAAATTTTGTTTTGTTAAAGAGAGCAAACTAAGAGGCGCGCACGGCGGCCAGATCACGCGTTTTTAGCCCTATTTTCACCTCTAAATTAAAATTAGGAACATTGGTGGTACAATTCCGGGAGTTGGGACTTTTTTGTAGGAAATTTCCTGCTCTTTAAGAATCTGTTTTCTGATTTCGGATATTTGCAATATTCTCCGAGATATTTGCAAAAAACGAAACCTCTTTTTTTACAAATTTGTTTATAACTTTTGCAAATTTTTTGCGCGGGACTTCGAAATGTTCGAAAAGTTTCTAAATGCCATTCCGAATCAAATGACACCTCGATCATAATTTTTGGTAAAGTCTATAATGAAGTAAAATTAACCAGAAATACAAGTCACAGCTGTGAAAGTTCAACATATCGCAAAAATAAAACTAAAGGTTTGAAGAATTATACTTTGTTTCCTGCTTGCTACCATTAATAAATTGGAAACATTCGTCAGCTTGAAATTGATTTAAAAATACAAAAACAACAACAAAATTAATCAACATCCTAGTGTGAACACATCATTCTTAAAAAAACAGAAAATTGTCAAAAAAATACAAAAACACACCGAAAACACAGATTAAATACAACACATGTAACGGAAGTAGAAAGTGAACGTTACAAGATGACAAGTGGAAATTTCCAAATGAAAACTGGAAATTGTTTCGTTTGGAAATTTTCAGTTGTCATTTTAACATTTCCAGTTGTCATCTGGAATTTTCCAGTTAAAAAGCCTTTCCCATTGTCTCTTTTGGGTTGATTTTTACATTTATCTATTATAGCTTGGATATCTTCCTCATGTCGATAATTGAATATCTTGCCTTCATAATAAACGCAGATGTTTGCATTAGATGTCCAGTTATTCTTAAAAGCCTTATTAACCTTTTTTATGAATTCCTGACGTAGTCGAGTTAAATCTTCGTGGATTTTCAATGGGGCTCCTTTTCATCTGTTTTTATTCCCCATAAGTATTTGCTTGTATTGATTTGTGGAAAATTTCACTAAGCTTGAGCGCATTTTGTCTTTTGAGGTACCCAGTCTAGGACATTGTTCTATTTTGATGTTTTCAGTGCCTATTTGGTGTTTTATTATATCACCAATTAATTTTTATGTTTTCTCGTTAACAACCTTTGGAACAGCAAACATAATTATACGAGGGTGAATTAAATAGAAATCTGAATTGTTGTTGTTTTGGCCGTGCGGCTAATGGATAGGGATGTGGTTTCACGGCGTTGTACGTAGGGGTGGGTGGAGGGGATTCCACGCGTAAAAAGCTTCGAAATTTTGAGGAGACTTTAGGCAGTTCGGAGACAACACACTTAAGAAGTTTCAAGTGTTAAATTGGTAGAAGTAATTGAACATGAAGATTACCAACGTCGCCCAAGGACCGTCGATTAACAATTACAAAAATTGTTTGTGAGATCGAAATAAGCTACGGCAGTGCTCAGGCAATCATTACTGACAATCTTGAATTTAAAAAAATGGCAGCAGGATGGGTACTTGAGTACAGAAAAACCTATGAATATGAAATCACCAGATCTCATAAATTCACAAAAGTTTAAATATTAGACCAAAGAATATAACGTTAAAGTTACTAACAAATCCATCTCAATAAATCTTCAGTTTTATAAATAAACATTCTTGTAAAGCTAAATGTCCATTTACAGTAGTGAAGAAATTTATTAAGCCAACAATACCTTATCATAATAAATAACAGCTGAATATTGTTCAGTTGAATGGGAGACGTTACCAAAGGCTTGAACGCAGCATCAATTTGCAGGATTTTAACGAAGGCCAAGCAATCAGTGAACCTTCGCGTATTCTGATGGTAGCACACACACACTAAGGAAAGTACTTTTTCGGTATTGTACGTGAAACACTGTTTAAGCTTTAAAGCATTGATAACACAATAATCTTTACCTTTCTTGAAAGTTAAAAAGTGTCCCGTGTTATCAAATAGTTCTTTTAAAACGAAAGAGTCGGTAAACGATATTTGTATTCTTAACAAAGAGTAGATGAAGAGTCCGGTGCCCCGGAGTGTCAATACACATTCGATAATTCTGCAGCTCAAACACCAAAGAAGTTGTTTCAGTCTTTACGGTCCCGGTGCTTAGCCGGACAAAAAAGGTTAATATTCTATCAACCCGCGGTACGGTAATTAGGAGAAATGTTCTTGGCACTTACAAACTTTTCTATTAAATCCGCTTAAGGACAAGCGTAAATAAAACCCACAAAACCAACTTCCGTTGAATTTTTAAACAAAACCGAAGTTGCTCGGTATAACACAAAATAAGTTTACGGTGCGAAATTATTTCAAAACAACCCTATTTACGAGCACACCAAAGAAACTCTTTCCTCGTTGAAGTCTCTCTCTACTCTCTCTACTGCAGACCGAGTCTCTCTTGCGCATCCCACACTAAAGTACGGGCCACGCCACAAAACGTGCTCAATTAATATTAGGAAGTTAGATGTAAACGAAAACATATATGGATGTAAGCAAAAAGTTTACGCGCGCATTCATTCATTGTAAAGCGGACTTCACCCTAGACGATCTTTGCCTATCACCTAAGCGACAACGAAATCTTTTAAGAAATCTACGCAGCGGCAAAGCGATAGACGGCCTTTTAAAAGAAGCTGCACATGTATTACAGTAAATACTGCACAGACGAAATTCTGAGAAGCTTCTGTGTTAAATATAATGAATAAAAAAAACTTGTAACGGGAAAATCCTCAAAGGTATGCACACGTCCCGTCCAGACCAATGGTAGATGTTAAATCCCGTAGCTCATGCCGCAGATGGGGTGGATTCTCAAATAAACTTGGCTAATCTCTAACAAAGAGAAGGTCACCGTTTTCCAAAACTCTTATTAAACTAATAGATGGTCGTAAAAGAGGGCGCCAGCAGTCGTAGATCGAAGGGTTCTGATGGTCGGTCACGCGACTACTCGTGAATCCGACACCCTGTATATAGGCCTCTTACGAAACCTCACCCTGTGTGTAACTTACCTCGTGGAAGCTCTTTTAAAACTCGCTCTGACGTTTCACCAATGAGACTTAATACACAAAATAAACACTGTATAAACACTTGATTTCTCGTACTTAATTTTGCTAAGCAAGTCCTCTGAAGACTTCCTTCTTTTAAAACGATACAAGAGAGAAATGCCAATTCAATATTTACTCCTCTCTTGAGCAAAGATATCTAGTCTATAATTGAAATTTGGAATATGTACTACGTGCTTTTTGATAGCCAAAAGAACAAAATAATGAAATTAAGCTGCTTCGCCTGGACCAAAGATCCACTTACAAAAACAAAAGTACAAGAAATCGACCTTACTTACATTTATTAAAACAATAATGATAATAAAAAAAAATGAGTCAAACACAAACAAACAAAAATACAAAAACAATAACAAAATAACACTACAATAGAGTATCAATAAGAGGCATAAATTAATTTCTGTTTGGAGAACAGAGTCGATAAAATAATAAAAACAGAAACAAACTATTAAGAAAAACAAATTATTACAATAAACAAAGCGAAATGATTCTGTTACGTTAAAATTTTAAAATAGAACACAAAAGATCAAAATTCAAATATTAATTAACCCGACTAGGGTAAACTTGACCATAAATTGTTAAATATTGACAACTGAACATTACATTTAAGAACAAAGAAATGATTGCCAAGTTAGTAATTTTGTTGCAACAATTTATCAAACACCAGCTAAAATTACCTGGGAACGTTCTTGTTACAAATTAGTCAAAAAGTTACTTGTAAAAATTATGATTCAATAAAACAATACGAAACTGATCCTGTTTAAAGTTCTCGTATAAAATATTTCACAAAGTTCGACGTTCTCCTAGTCTTTAAACATTAAAATTCTTATAATAAAACATAGCAGGTTTTCTTTCTTACTCACAGGAATTCTTTCTTCCAGAAGGTATGTGCAGACCTCTGTTTTGCAACGAAAGGCAGCTAGATCCAATAATTGAGAAAACTTTAATTTCGAAGAATAACCACTTATTTTACGTTAATCGCAAAAAAAACATAAGAACAAAATCCAGGCGTTTACACACAATTTTATAAACGAAAATCACTGAGTCTCAAGCACTATTAAAATTTTGCGGAGCTTCCAAAATGTAGTATACACACAGATGCTACACCAACGGGGCCAAAATGGTTGCGTTCCTACCCTCTACAATTTCTGCTTTTTGGAGGACACCAGCGTAATTATATTTGGGTTATACATTCCCCACGATAACGAAATTTATAAGCCTTGCTGTTGGCAAACAAACCACTTTCTTCCGCGACTATTGCGCTTCTCTGACACGAAGAAATTACGATTTCTCCAGTCCGATCTCTTTTTTTTCTACGAGGATTGCTTCACTTAATTTGGTTTGAATCCAATTAGGGGATGTAGAGGTATACGTCGAAAATTACCACACGTTGGTTCAAGTCAACAGCCATCCCCGTAATCCTCACCTCTGCGTTTTTGTTACGCAGTTCGTACTTACGGAAGTGGGGTTAAAAAGTCGGATATACACCCTAACAGATTGAGACATTAATACTCTTTATGCGACAATGGAAGATTTTACTTGTAGATTCGCTAGTTTAAATTTGACTTCCCCGAGACTGTGTGACGGCAATATTGCAACTAATGATTCTGGGAATTTGATATTGGAAATTAACGAAAGACACGTCCACTGGAATCTAGGTGTCGAGACCACAAAAATATTAATTCTTTAAAATAACATTATAACAAACATTCGTTTAATGAAACAATTTAAATATTGCGCGTCAAGAAAACAAATATCCGAACGAAATTGAAAAACAGGGGCGGATTTAGTGCGAATTTTAAAATAACATTAGAAACTACAGACGAAATTTTAAAAAATATTTTGATAAGCACGCCCGAATTAATAAAAAAAAAAGTGAACAAAACAGCAAAAACGTAACAATAGAAAAATAACATTACAAACTGCACCCATCAAAGTCTCGACTGTCAACTGGAAAGGTTCTAATTACAGTAGTTTTTATTTTAAACGGCTTTTTCGTTTCATATTGATTTTTTCCGTGAACATCATACTGTGAGTTCTATGTACTACTGCCAACTTTTAGAAGAAGCAAAACTCGCATATCGTTGAAAAAGTCTCAAACTCAAGAAAACGTTGCATTATAAAATAACAATTGCGGTTTATATTTGATTTACCCTCGTGTTATTACGCTCACCTTTATCGATTTCAGTAGTCATTTCATGTTTTGATTTTTGTAACTGTGAGACCTTCATTTGTGGGGATTTTTTGGTTTTCCAATCCTTTATATTTGTCAGCTGTTCAGCAATTCTATCAGTTACCGTATTAACAACTAATTGTGATAATTGCTTCTTCCAGTCTTTACTAAAATATTGTTGAAAATTTTCTTGCGCGCTGTCCCTTTTTATTCTTTCTGCGATTACTTGTTTCTGATTGCAACTGCGTCATTTTTAACTAACCAAGCTTTTGCGGAAAAATCTTGCGTTCACTAACCTGCGCATGGTTAATGCGCCGCATAACCTCAAAATCTTAGCGAATGGAATTTTGATTAGAAAAGCTATAAATCATTTGTGAAAGTCATAATATAGTATACTACTAAAAAATTTAACTTAACCTTTAACTCTTTGAGGACCAAATTATTCTTTATTTAAATTTTCAGTAAGCAACGACATATTTGTTTATTAAGTGATATATTGTAATACAGAGAATAAAGAAAACTCAAGATTTTCTCATATTTTATAGGACAAAATAAGCTTACATGACAAAACCGCTGGTATACACGGGTTAGATATACTTCAATTAAATAAACTTATTTTAACTACGACACGTCATTTACTGAGAAATATGGAATTTTTCAAAACAGTTCTTACTATCTAATAAACATAATGCCACTCCGCAGGCCTTACAGGACCATCTGGATCGATGCACATTCGTCGAGTTGCTGCAAAGAGCACATCTTCTTGAGGTACCATGGATTGGCATATCTTCCCCATTATTATACCTTACTTCTGGGGGTACATGCTTTTTGAAATTACTTATATTGTGCTTAGGGTCTCTTTTTGGTGTGGATTATTTTTTGTGGCAAGACCATCTACAATAAATAAGTGGAATCCTTTTAGGGTTAAAGTTGGACCTCTGTATCTGTTCTTGAAGATGATATAAGCATTTGTAGCTATTTATTTCATATAGGCTTTTTAGCATGTCAGCTTTGTCCACCCCAACCATAACAGGGCACTACTTGTAAGGATCCATCTTTTAGCCTTCTATTTTTACATTAGTGAGTTCATCTGGATCATAGTTAACTTGACAAGAAGCTGATACATTTTTGGTCTTTTGATTTAGTATATAAAATGCCACTGGTTGCTTGTCTTCAGTTAATTTCTCCCCGTCTAAGTATTTTATCTTCAGAGATATCAGAAAGTAAAAATTTGCGGTTTGCGCAGTAGGGGGGGTTGGTAGCGTGTGCAGGAGCTGATTTAGTTGCCAAGCTCATTGTTTTTATCGTGCAACATGACCTTAGATGTGCTTAAAAATCGTGTTTGTTTTTCGTTGGTTTCACCAAGATTGGATTAATTTTCTTTACCTCCGGCCACCTAATTGTGATCTGTGAGTAATGCTGATTCCAAAAACTTGCTTTCAAAACGTCGTTTTCCTAGGGGTAGCTATATCGAACAATTATCAAAATTCGCACTTTCTTCGAGCTAATGGATGTGTTACGTGCCAAAATAAACTTTAAGACACAGGCTTATAATTAGCGACTGGAAGGTACGAAGAACTAAGTTTGCTGATATTCAGACCAGCAAACAGTCGAAGACGGCTAGGTTCGAAATGCCTACTTACCACTGAAATAGCTCAAAATCAGTATTATTAGAAGGCGCCACTATGGATTCAGCCAGATCACAGGATTCAAAAGGACTATAGTCTCTCTTAAATCGACAACAACTTTACAAATACTTACTTAGACTTTCTGAAAGAAAAGCTTACTCAAAGCACTAAACCACCTTATACAAAAGTATTTTTAATTCACTCTGTACAAATGTTTCTTTACTTAAATTTGGAATATTCAAATTGAATCATCAAATTATTTTCTTTGGATCACCCAGTATGTGAAGGTTTCTGAGTCACCCAGTATATTCTTTATTAGTGAAATCTAATATAACTGGATTAAATTAATCAAATGCTTAGGTGAATTCGATATTTTCGCTCAAACCAGTGCATACAATTACAATAATAAAACTATCTTTCAAACTATAAATCTATTAGAAAAATAAATCAAAAAAAGAAAGGTTACATAATATAAAACAAACAAAAAAAAATACAAATAAAACAAAACAAATAAACTGTTGATTATACAGAAACAAAATCCTTATAAAGTAAACGTGAATAATCGTGCTCGATCTTACTGCGCAGCAAAATTCTGGCCAGTGACGCTCGAGGAGATTCCCAGAAACGCCAAATGCGTGGGCATCCGTCGACGCCGTTCAAACAGCTTACGACTGCACTTAATATATATATTACGAAAAGGAAATATCTAATTTCATTCAAATAAAATCGACAATGAATTAAGTCATACAAACAAATTAAAACCAAGCCAAATAATTATAATAAAAAAAATTAAAACTGATTTACATTACAAGTTTACGCTGAACATTACTGGATTATAAAATTCTTCATTCGTAAAAATAAGTAATGAACCAAACACAATACCACAATGAGTTTACTAGAAACCGTTGTTATGAATGTTTACAATAATGCCAAGGAGAAACTTCCTTGTTTGTTTTCCACCGAACAAGTTTTGAATGCACTTGTTTGTTTAACCCACAAGGGGGTATAAACACGACAATATTAATAGGTGTAACTAACCTTCCGTAGCTGTACGATCCAAATCGTTACCCATACGGGTAACTGCGTATCTATTTACTTGAAGCTTCGTAAATTGACCGCATCCACACAGCAAAGAGGGACAAAATGACGACGAATTCCACTGGGTTCCGCTTAACAGCGAAAGGAAAAAAAACCCTACTTCCAAAGAATAAGCTCTAACGGCAGCCCCTTTATGAAATCCAGCACTACGCTGATATACCTTAAGGACACTTCACTAAACGATAATCTTCATGGGCCACAACAGCTAGATTTTTATGGAAGACTTCTCACAAAACGTTGGACTTTCCTCTCTGAAGCTCCTAAATCCACTGCTCTACTTCGCGTCGGCCGCACCCTGATCTCAACTCGCAGAAACGATTTATCCCGTAACTAAATTACTCAGATTGCTGCCCCGCAAAAACTGCTACTCTCTACAACCCTATTCCTCAATAGAGGTCGCCACGCATCTCGATTTGAATTAATTATTGCGGATTAATTTTACAAAAATTAAAAACCTTAACAGATGGCTTAGAAACACATCAACATCTGTGTAGATTTGTATTTTATTGGAACTAGTTGATAGCACAAAAATATTGTCGTCATTGAAGTTGCTGTCAGTGTTGATGGATTCAGGATCAGAAGCTATTTCTGCCAAAAGGTCGTTTACTTGATCAGAAGACTTTTAACTGCTGGTATGACCATACTTTACGTCTCGCCTCTGAGATTTAAAAAATAAATGACATTGCTTGTCCCACTGGTCGCACAACGAAACTGCTACAATTTTTGTGAATATGATAAACTCACAGTCTACCCCGAGTTGAATAAATACATAGCAGCGAAAACAACTTTCAACATAAAACTAACAACAAATTACAGCTCATTATTATAATATTTGGAAAGTTTTTACACAGTTCACTTGAGATACAAAGTTTAGGCGGCACACGCTACGTATATACAACCAATTCTACTTGTATATACTTTTACAGATGATCGATGGCAGCGCACATGCTGCTGCAATGTGAAACCTATGTGCCAGATTCTCGAAAACTGGCAATTTGATGTGTGGTTTCACCATGTAACCAATGGGACTGAAAGGGTTAACACTCCTTAACATAAAATTAACAATAGATTATTAGGAATAAACTGCATATTATTTCGGGAAAATCTAAAAATTTTACAGTTCTAACATTAACTTGTAAAAAATTGAATTTGGATTGTTTTTGAAAATGTTAAGGTTAGAAGGACGTAATGAATTACGTCACTCGTTTACAGAAATTGTCCTGGGTATTCTTATAACTTTGTCAATTGACATCTTGGAGAAGCTAAAGTCCTCTTCAAGGTCAAATGCATCAATAAAAATCTCGAAAGCTGATCTTGATCCTTAGTTATTAGCCAGCGCAGATTTCTAGTAATAAAGATATTTGAAGGGTTGGAATTGCTTGAATAGCAACAACCCTGTTTGATTATACTGTTGACCTAACCCAAAATTAATTCACTGGTTCAGAAAATCAAACAGAACATACGTAGTTCACATTTGGCATTAAACAACACATTTGAAAATATTTCCACTTCAGTCGCAATCAGCAAATAGTGAAACGTCGATATTGCTTTTATCTTGCAGTAATAACCGCTTTCATTATTTTAAAAACATAACGTATGCATGTTTGCCTGTATAATGCCAACAGATCAGTAATCCAATTAAAACTTCATATTATTCAATCTTTTTTATTTGTTCTACAGAAAAAAGCTCATGCATATAGATTCAACATAAGCTCATTTCAAACTAGAACCCATTTGCATATAGTTCATCAAAGCAGATGATTTTCTATCGAAGTTTTTTTATTTATCAGTATAGCAAACTAAAACAGTGAATAAAAATGCAGGTTCGTTATCACTACACATTAGTGTTAGAACTTTTTAAAGCCAAAGTTTTAATAAAAAAACTTTTGGAACCTCTCTGAATGCTTAAAAACGAAAAGTGGGTTAGAAAGTTTTTATGTAGGTGGGTGTAGTAGGTATGTATATTCATTGCGACATTGGAGGTGCTAAGGCAATTTTCTTTTTCTTTAATTTTATTTTCATTTTATTCCTAAGCCCCTTTTTTAAAAATGAAAAGAGACTTTCTATTTAATCCAACAACACATCCAGCATATATAAACCAGCTGCACAAAACCTTGTTTATATGGAAAATCTTAAAATCTCTTTTCAAGTATTCCACAAACGTAAAACAACCTTCATTTCGGCTTGTTTTTTCCTCAGACCTTTTTAGGGCAGGAAAAAATCTCTCTTTTGTTAAAACCTTTTAATTTGTAACGGTCCATTGAATTCACTTGTTTGCTGATAGGAACTTAATTAAGTTTTATTGAAATTTCGTTTTGTTTGCCATCAATTCAATGCGGCTATTTGTCAAATTAACTTCTCTTTTGTCCGATTCTTGACTGTGTGACTTTTGTACTCTAAAAATAGATTTCAAATGTGATTTTATCTAGTAAATAAGTGACAATAATAGTTCGTCTCTGAATTTTTGTATTTATATTAAAGTCTAGACAAATCCGTTTACAAGGAAGAACAGCTAAAGCAAGGAACGTGGAATATTTTAGTACGTCGGTCGTCATGCATGCATATATAAAACGATGATGAAATTCTACTCGAGATTATGAAAAATGAAAATACTGAAAATAGTATTGTCATTTTATTGGATGTTTTACCTGGAGCATGGTATGAATTTTACGAGACCAAAAGCTTGAGTTTCTGCAAGTAACTAGGAATTTGTCAAAAGAATGGAAATTTTTTGAGCTAAGTGTAATTCTAGATATTTTAATAAAATCTAAATTAAAATTTATAGAATACAAACAGAGTTTTAAATATTGAAACTATGTATAGAAACAAATTACGCATTTAATTCAGCATCTGCATAAGTATACATCTAACGTCGATTTAAATCTTACTCGATACCATCCGAAGAAAACATTCGATTGCATATTCTCTGTTTTTAGTATATCTAACAAGCAATTAATGGAAACAAAAATAATAAACTGTAAACACAGTGGAGTTAGCTTTGTCAACACAAAAATTCTGTAATACCTTGTTTTAATGAACAAACATGTTTTGTTGTATACATGAAACCACGCAAAGTGAAAATCACTAAATATAAAGGAATAACACATGACACTAACGATCTTCACAGAAACCAACCAAGGACCCATTCGAACAAAGTAACGCATAGTATAGTGCGTGAACGCAAGCCTTGTAATATCAAAGTTGTAGGAAAATTATTTGGTAAACCAAATAAGAACAAATGAAGCTACAAAGTGGAATACCGAAAGCAAACGCAGCAAGTACATACAGATCTACAAAAGTGACTAGAGATTCTCTGTAACGTGTTATAACTGCAATAATGCAAAGAGAAACATTACAACAAAAAGTTGTTACCTTTATGACTAAAACTCATAACAATTATGCAGTCTGTAATACATTTAATTAATTAATTAATTGTAGAAATGTGAGTATATTTTTATGATATACGAAAATAACTGCATATGATAAAATTAACTAATGAAACACATAAAATGTAAAACTGGAAACAAAAATGAATTAATATTTATAACTAAAATAAGATTTCTATAAATTATAGAAAATGTAAAAAACTGAAATTGGAGATATAAATTGAAAATAAATCACGATCATTATTACTATATAAGTCAACAACAAAAAAAA
>VTPC01087409.1:0-18514 GCA_011009095.1 Ignelater luminosus | reverse complement strand
AGATACGCAGTTACCCGTATGGGTAACGATTTGGATCGTACAGCTACAGAAGGTTAGTGTACACCTATTAATATCGTCGTGTTTATACCCCCTTGTGGGTTAAAGAAACAAGTGCATTCAAAACTTGTTCGGTGGAAAACACAAGGAAGTTTCTCCTTGGCATTATTGTAAACATTTATAACAACGGTTTCTAGTAAACTCATTGTGGTATTGTGTTTGGTTCATTACTTATTTTTACGAATGAAGAATTTTATAATCCAGTAATGTTCAGCGTAAATTTGTAATGTAAATCAGTTTTAATTTTTTTTATCATAATTATTTGGCTTGGTTTTAATTTGTTTGTATGACTTAATTCATTGTCGATTTTATTTAAATGAAATTAGATATTTCCTTTTCGTAATATATATATTAAGTGCAGTCGTAAGCTGTTTGAACGGCGTCGACGGATGCCCACGCATTTGGCGTTTCTGGGAATCCCCTCGAGCATCACTGGCCAGAATTTTGCTGCGTAGTAAGATCGAGCACGATTATTCACGTTTACTTTATAAGGATTTTGTTTCTGTATAATCAACGGTTTATTTGTTTTGTCTTATTTGTATTTTTTTTGCTTATTTTATATTATGTAACCTTTCTTTTTTTTTTAATTTATTTTTCTAATAGATTTATAGTTTAAAAGATAGTTTTATTATTGTAATTGTATGCACTGGTTTGAGCGAAAATGTCGAAGTCACCTACGCATTCAATTAATTTGATCCAGTTATATTAAATTTCACTAATAAAGAATATACCGAGTGATTCAAAAACCTTGACATACTGAATGATCCAAAGAAAATGATTTGTTGATTCAATTTGAATATTCCAAATTTAATTAAAGAAACATTTATACAGAGTGAATTAAAAATACTTTTGTATAAGGTGGTTTAGTGCTTTGAGTAAGCTTTTTTTTCAGAAAGTCTAAGTAAGTATTATTTGTAAAGTTGTTGCCGATTTAAGAGGGACTATAGTCCTTTTGAATCCTGTGATCTGGCTGAATCCATAGTGGCACCTTCTAACAATACCGATTTTGAGCTATTTCAGTGGTAAGTAGGCATTTTGAACCTAGCCGTCTTTGACTGTTTGCTGATCTGAATATCAGCGAACTTAGTTCTTCGTGCCTTCCAGTCGCTAATTATAAGCCTGTGTCTTAAAGTTTATTTTGGCACGTAACACATCCATTAGCTCGAAGAAAGTGCGAATTTTGATAATTGTTCGATATAGCTCCCCTAGGAAAACGACGTTTTGAGAGTAAGTTCTTGGAATCAGCATTACTCACAGAACACAATTAGGTGGCCGGAGGTAAAGAAAATTAATCCAATCTTGGTGAAACCGACGAAAAACAAACACGATTTTTAAGCACATCTAAGGTCATGTTGCCCGATAAAAACAATGAGGTTGGCAACTAAATCGGCTGCTGCACACGCTACCAACCCCCCTACTGCAATATGACCCGCGTATAAGAATTCCACCCAAAACTTGCAGGGGGCCGAAACGAGAGATGGTTATGTTAGAAGCAATTAAACGACCATTTTTTAAAATGAATTTTAACCCCAATCTTGCGTGGGGTCAACGGGGTCAATGTCCTCCAGGTGATTTAGAGAAATTGGTTTGTGGTGCTGTCGGTTGGTACGCTGTCGAAGAGTAGCACAAACGTCGCCGCGATATTATTGTGTCATGGCCGTCGTTTTGCTAGTGAAGTGTCAAAATCGCCAATTTTCAAAGTTTTTTTAAAAATTTGTGTTTGGCGTCGAAGAGGCCTTCCGTAGGTGTCTTTTCGCATTGGTAAGGTTGAACTTTTACTGTAGAAATTAAATGCTAGGGTAGCTGTATCTAACTGTTACCCGAATTTTATCTCAAATTATTGTAACACCAACAAACTTGGTAACCTCCGGAACTACTGCCTACAGCTCTGGAAGGCACTATTCAGATGACAAAGACCCTGTTCCCACACCATTACCAAAATCTCCTACTCCAGACGTAGAAAGTTCCGATGACGACTCAGAAGATAATGCACCATTGGCGCAGTTGCAGAAAAAAAAGCCAATAGTTTGAAAAAGGTTTCTTCTCCGGTTGTGCCCATGTCATTTGTGGAACCATACGGGCCCTCGATTATTGGAGTTCACACAATCTAATTTCTAGTTAAATGTCCAGAAACAGATTTGGCTGGTAATTAGGAAACATTTACATAAACGATAACGCTTTGTTGCCAGACAAAAAGTCGCCCGATTATGACAAATTGTACAAATTATGTCCTTATTTGAATTCTTTGTTGAAGTCTTTCCAAAATTGCTATAAATCTGGGGAGTACCAATCTATTGACTAAAGCATGATTCGCTTCAAAGGAAGGTTTAGTCTGAAGCAATATATGCCCCTCAAACATATAAAGAGGGGTTATAAGGTTTGGGTGAGAGCAGATATCAATGGCTACGTAAACGAATTTCAGATATATTGTACACTGGAAAAATCGACAACCTGAAGACTGAAACTGGGTTAGGGGTGCAAGTCATTAGAGACTTGACAATATCTCTTATTGGTAAATACCACAGAGTTTTCTTCGACAATTAATTTAGTTTAGTATCTCTCATGACATATCTACAAGAAAACAAAATGTTTGGTGGTGAAACAGTTCGCGCAAACCGTAAATTTTTACTTTCTGATATCTCTGAAGATAAAATACTCAGACGGGGAGAAATTAACTGAAGACAAGCAACCAGTGGCATTTTATATACTAAATGAAAAGACCAAAAATGTATCAGCTTCTTGTCAAGTTAACCATGATCCAGATGAACTCACTAATGTAAAAATAGAAGGCAAAAAGATGGATCCTTACAAGTAGTGCCCTGTTATGGTTGGGGTGGACAAAGCTGACATGCTAAAAAGCCTATATGAAATAAATAGCTACAAACGCTTATATCATCTTCAAGAACAGATGCAGAGGTCCAACTTTAACCCTAAAAGAATTCCACTTCTTTATTGTAGATGGTCTACTTGCCACAAAAAATAATGCACCAAAAAGAGACCCCAAGCTCAATATAAGTAATTTCAAAAAGCATGTACCCCCAGAAGTAAGGTATAATAATGGGGAAGATATGCCAATCCATGGTACCTCAAGAAGATGTGCTCTTTGCAGCAACTCGACGAATGTGCATCGATCCAGATGGTCCTGTAAGGCCTGCGGAGTGGCATTATGTTTATTAGATAGTAAGAACTGTTTTGAAAAATTCCATTTTCGATAAAGGTGAGCGTAATAACACGAGGGTAAATCAAATATAAACCGCAATTGTTATTTTATAATGCAACGTTTTCTTGAGTTTGAGACTTTTTCAACGATATGCGAGTTTTGCTTCTTCTAAAAGTTGGCAGTAGTACATAGAATTCACAGTATCATGTTCACGGAGAAAATCAATATGAAAAAGTCGTTTAAAATAAAAACTACTGTAGTTAGAACGTTTCCAGTTGACAGTCGAGACTTTGATGGGTGCAGTTTGTAATGTTATTTTTCTATTCTTACGTTTTTGCTGTTTTGTTCACTTTTTTTTTATTAATTCGGGCGTGCTTATCAAAATATTTTTTTAAATTCCGTCTGTAGTTTTTTTATTCATTATATTTAACACGGGAGCTTCTCAGAATCTCGTCTGTGCAGTGTTTACTTTAATACATGTGCAGCTTCTTTTAAGAGGCCGCCTGTCGCTTTGCCGCTGCGTGGATTTCTTAAAAGATTTCGTTGTCGCTTAGGTGATAGGCAAAGATAGTCTAGGGTGAAGTCCGCTTTACAATGAATGAATGCGCGCGTAAACTTTTCGCTTACATCCATATATGTTTTCGTTTACATCTAACTTCCTAATATTAATTTAGCACGTTTTATGGCGTGGCCGGTACTTAATGTGGGATGCGCAAGAGAGACTCAGTCTGCAGTAGGGAGAATAGAGAGAGACTTCAACGAGGAAAGAGTGATTTTGGTGTGCTCGTAAATAGGGTTGTTTTGAAATAATTTCGCACCGTAAACTTATTTTGTGTTATACCAAGCAATTTCGGTTTTGTTTAAAAATTCAACGGAAGTTGGTTTTGTGGGTTTTATTTACGCTTGTCCTTAAGCGGATTTAATAGAAAAGTTTGTAAGTGCCAAGAACATTTCTCCTAATTACCGTACCGCGGGTTGACAGAATATTAACCTTTTTTGTCCGGCTAAGCACCGGGACCGTAAAGACTGAAACAACTTCTTTGGTGTTTGAGCTGCAGAATTATCGAATGTGTATTGACATTCCGGGGCACCGGACTCTTCATCTACTCTTTGTTAAGAATACAAATATCGTTTACCGACTCTCTCGTTTTAAAAAAACTATTTGATAACACTGGACACTTTTTAACTTTCAAGAAAGGTAAAGATTATTGTGTTATCAATGCTTTAAAGCATAAACAGTGTTTCGCCTACAATACCGGAAAAGTACTTTCCTTAGAGTGTGTGTGCTACCATCAGAATACGCGAAGGTTCACTGATCGCTCGGCTTTCGTTAAAATCCTGCAAATTGATGCAGCGTTCAAGCCTTTGGTAACGTCGCCCATTCAACTGAACAATATTCAGCTGTTATTTATTATGATAAGGTATTGTTGGCTTAATGAATTTATTCATTACTGTAAATGGACATTTAGCTTTACAAGAATATTTATTTATAAAACTGAAGATTTATTGAGATGGATTTGTTAGTAATTTTAACGTAATATTCTTTGGTCTAAATTCCAGACTGTAATATTTAAACTTTTGCGAGTTTGTGAGATCTGGTGATTTCATATTCATAGGTTTTTCTGTACTTAAGTACCCATCCTGCTGCCATTTTTTTAAATCCAAGATTGTCAGTAATGATTGCCTGAGCACTGCCGTAGCTTATTTCGATCTCACAAACAATTTTTGTAATTGTTAATCGACCGTCCTTGGGCGACGTTGGTAATCTTCATGTTCAATTGCTTCTACCAATTTAACACTTGAGACTTCTTAAGTGTGTTGTCTTTGAACTGCCTGAAGTCTCCTCAAAATTTCAAATCTTTTTACGCGTGGAATCCCCTCCACCCATCCCTACGTACAACGCTGTGAAAACACATCCCTATCCATTAGACGCACGGCTAAAACAACAACAATTCAAATTTTTATTTAATTTACCCTCGTATAATTATGTTTGCTGTTCCAGAATTTGTTAACGAGAAAACATTAAAATTAATTGGTGATATAATAAAACACCAAATAGGCATTGAAAACATCAAAATAGAACAATGTTCTAGATTGGGTACCTCAAAAGGCAAAATGCACTCAAGCTTAGTAAAATTTTCCACAAATCAATACAAGCAAATACTTATCAGGAATAAAAACAGATGAAAAGAAGCCCCATTGAAAATCCACGAAGATTTAACTCGACTACGTCAGGAATTAATAAAAAAGGTTAATAAGGCTTTTAAGAACAACTGGACATCTAATGCAAACATCTGCGTTTATTATGAAGGCAAGATATTCAATTATCGACATGAGAAAGATATCCAAGCTATAATAGATAAATGTAAAAATGAACCCAAAAGGGACAATGAGAAAGTCTTTTTAACTGGAAAATTCCAGATGACAACTGAAAATGTTAAAATGACAACTGAAAATTTCCAAACGAAACAATTTCCAGTTTTCATTTGGAAATTTCCACTTGTCATCTTGTAACGTTCACTTTCTACTTCCGTTACATGTGTTGTATTTAATCTGTGTTTTCGGTGTGTTTTTGTATTTTTTTGACAGTTTTCTGTTTTTTCTTTTTTTAATAATGACGTGTTCACACTAGGATGTTGATTAATTTTGTTGTTGTTTTTGTATTTTTAAATCTATTTCAAGCTGACGAATGTTTCCAATTTATTAATGGTAGCAAGCAGGACACAAAGTATAATTCTTCAAACCTTTAATTTTATTTTTGCGATATGTTGAACTTTCACAGCTGTGACTTGTATTTCTGGTTAATTTTACTTCATTATAAACTTTACCAAAAATTATGATCGAGGTGTCATTTGATTCGGAATGGTATTTAGAAACTTTTCGAACATTTCGAAGTCCCGCGCAAAAAAATTGCAAAAGTTATAAACAAATTCGTAAAAAAAGAGGTTTCATTTTTTTGCAAATATCTCGGAGAATATTGCAAATATCCGAAATCAAAAAAAAGATCCTTAAAGAGCAGGAAATTTCCTACAAAAAAGTTCTAACTGCCGGAATTGTACCACCAATATTTCTAATTTTAATTTAGAGGTGACAATAGGGCTAAAAACGGGTGATCTAGAAAACTAAGAGGCGCGCGCGGCGACCAGATCACGCGTTTTTAGCCATATCATCTCTAAATTAAAATTATAAATATTGGTGGTACAATTCCGGGAGCTAGGACTTTTTTGTAGGAAATTTCCTGCTCTTTAAGGATATGTTTTTTGATTTCGGACATTTGCAATATTCTCCGAGATATTTGCAAAAAACGAAACCCCTTTTTTTACGAATTTGTTTATAACTTTTGCAATTCTTTTACGAGGGACTTCGAAATGTTCGAAAAGTTTCTAAATGCCATTCCGAATCGAATGACACCTCGATCATAATTTTTGGTAAAGTCAGGCAAAAAATAGCCAAAATGGAACTTGTGAACCACACTAGAACAGGAGTGTGGGGTTTTGCGACTCGCGCATGAGAGATTCAGTAGGACATGATTTAAAGAAAAGAATTAAAAGGCCCTAGTAAGGGTCTGTTAAGAGGGGTTGTGTGTTTTGTCATTATGTTATAGATTCTACGTTCTGCAATTACAGGGTTGTAGTTCCTGAAACTTGGTTTTTGGTACGTCTGTTTTTTTGCGTACCCTTAACTATCGTTTCCTTAAATTTGATTTTTTGAAAAAAATTGGTACATGTTACTTATGTGTAATTATAAAGTTTTGCTTGGATATGTAAATTTAAATTTTGAAAGTTTGAATTTAATAGCTAAATACATACAATTTCATGTACACTTCTATTCAAAAGTAGAGGGTACAACTACTGTAAATGCTATAGGCAATATTTGGTTAATGTAAACTCGATCTTTATAGTTTGTTACCAGGTAACATTGAACTTCAAACGATTATCATAGATATAAATGTCACAGATTTTCTTGGGTTACCATAGAAACCATTTGAACAGAAATCTAATTTACAACATGTAAATGAAGTGTACACTTTACTTTTGAACAGAAGCGTACGCTAAAAGAATATCGAGACGATATTGCAACGATAGTGACGATTATTCAACTGCCAACATAAAATCTAAAAGGGACGATAGTCTTGTAATTTCCAAACTCTTTAAACAAAAAAGACACCTAGGTCACCCGCAAGAAAAACAACAGATATGGATGAAGCAAAAGAAGAAAAAAAATCTACTAGGCGACCAGAACGTAAGACAAATGTAGGAAGAAGGAGCAATAAAGAAACTTGTCAGGGAACTAAAACAAGCAAAATTTGGTAACGTAGCACTTTAGGAAACAAAACCAAAAGAAGCTGGCATAAGAGAAATGGAAGAATAAATACTCTTTAACAGTGGAAAATGCAATAGTAATCTTCGAGCTGATCTAGGAAAGAATAGGATATATTAGAAGGTGAATACAGTAGTATACGAAGTTACGATATGAAAAAATAAATGCAAGACAATTTCAACAGTTATAAGACCAATTGTATCATACACGATGTAGGTGTAGCCTTAAGAATGGAAGTCATTGTTGACATTAGCGAAAAGGAAGATACTTATGAAAACCTTTGGTGGTAAAAAGTGAACAATAGGTAAAAAAACAAACCAAACCGAACCAAACTATAACTAACCAAATTAATACGTAATTCAAACTAAAAATCTTGCCTGGTGAATACGGTTATTAAGATTGCATTAATTGCTTCGATTGTGCCTTACATATGTTGTTCAATCCAAGCAATATAGCATCGAAAATATTACCCCAATGTCTCAAGGATCACCGATCACGAATCTAAGTAAGTCTCCGGTTTGACTCTAAAGGTAAAATATTTATAAAGATTAAACGCACAAAATTAACTTCAGATATGATCACAGTGTAGTCAATAGAAAAGAAAAAAATATCAGACAGAGAATTGGGTTAATTTAATATAAATTAAACTTTAAGTATCATCAAATGCAGCTTCAAAAGCAAAGTTTTATAAATGTTTGCTTCTTCAAGGATACTCCAACCTACTTTTCTTGAACATCATATTTGTTTTATAAATCTTGTTTGTAAAGGATTCATGCAAGTTTTGTAATTTTCTCAATTCTAATTTTGCAAAGTTTGAAACTTTAATTTCTCGCTGTTGTAAAAGCCAAGGTTAAGTTTCTAAAATGAAAAGAAAACACACGAAATAAATGAAATTCTTCAAATTAGTCCAATTAGATTGACAAAAAACGCCTTCCCTTTCTATTTCCTGAAACAGTTACTTTTCATTTATCTCCATTAAACGTGTCAATTCTGTCTTTTATTTTTAGTCTGGAACTTTAATACTGAACATTAAATTAAAATCAGAGGCGCAGAGCATGAAAAAGTATCTTTCGTAATATTTAAAAATTTCCATATTTCATTTCTTGTTTGCTTTCATCAATTCTCAAGTTGAGAATGACTAATCACTTTTAAACTTTGCTCGATTGTTAATTACCTTCTTAATTATAAGTTTGCAAGAAATAAATTGATAATTTTTCTGATGCTAACTGACGAGTAGAACTCTCGTGAAAAACAAATTTAAGGATGTGGTAACTCCTTGAGTTTTGAGAAATCGATATTCGCGAAGACCTTGACAGTGAATACAGTTTTCCGCAGAGAAGGAAGTTGGCTCTAATTTGGCAGTGATAATAATAATAAAGGAATAACAAGCAGAGTAAATACAATTTTCAGCTGTAATTAAAAGAGAGCATAGCATTGCAAATAAGTTTAGGCTTAAATCAAGATATAATGTTTAAGAAAAGATAAAATTAGCAAATGTGTCCTTTTTATGATCTATGCTTGCAAACTGAAAAAAACTGACTTTCTTCCTACTAATCCATTATGTTTAATGTATGTAGTTATAAATTGCAATATCCAGTCTTGGATAGCAACTCACACTGCGGGAAATTAGTTTACGTCCGTAAATATTTCTTTAATCGCCAGTGAAATAGTTTGAAGATACAACATTGCACATTTACCTGATATTTACCTAAGCTTACTACAGTTACAGTCTCCTACTATTAGAAGAATTCTGCTACACCATGATACTGATAACAGTTGCCTTTGTAGGCAATATTTTCAAACTACCTGAGAACTCCACTGTGGGTTCGTTTTTTGTCTTGACGTTTGTCTAAAATCTACCAACTTCACACTATTGACAGTCGTGCTGCGTCTTCCGGTTACTTTGGTATTAAGCGTATTTTTGGCACGTCTGGTACAGAGAACCTTTTCAAAGACTTTTGATTTTTAGAATAAACAGCAAATTTTGTTCTATAAGCAACTCTGGATGGTTCTTCCAGAGCATGTATTAGCCGGGCATTCTAAAAAGTTCCGCACTTGTCTCTCAGTTCTTATTTCTGACCCCATGATAAAATTGAATTGCAATACAAATTTCTTTAATGCCTTTTTGCAGAATTTCCTCAAAGATAGTAACTAAAACCTATAATTCCACAAGAACACAACTGGGTCTTTTCAAACATGATTGGATATCTACACCGATGAACTAAGCTATTGTATTCCTTTCAGTGTTTCCTGAACAGTTTCTGTAGTAAGCGAAGCTGAATTCACTCCTCAATTTTGTCTATCAGCAGAAAATACGTCAGTAGTTCTAAATCTTGATTTTATATTTGCCGAATTCGTCGATTTCAAAATTCTAAGAAAAATAGTTTTCCTCACCAAACCCCTGTTTTTCATTTCCAGATCTTTAAACAGGAGTTGTTTTCTTTGCATGGTCTTATAACTATCAGAAAGGTGACTAACCAAATTGCCACCTAAAATGACTTTTGGGTTAGTTTGGGTTCTATAATAAAAAACGATGAGTTTATTAAACGAATCGTCAAAAGTAGCTTGGTGGAACTACCTAGGCACCGTCCTGTTCTAGACACAACCATCAGAACCTCCTTCGGTCCAAGTTGACCAAAGATTTTCCGCTTTATAAACCACATAACAGGGTAGCATGCAGCCACTTACTATTACAGTAAACATTATCGATGGTTAAGTGGTCTCAGAAATTCTTTCTGAATGGTTCAATGTACGGCTATACGTATGAACTACAGCTCTCAGCTTCCCCGAATCATCAACGAAGCATGCTTTGTCATAGCTAACTGTGTTATAAGATGCGATATTTCGTAGTGAATTCTCTAAATGGTCAAAGAAATTATTTATAGTTTTCGCATCAACAAGATTTTTACAAACGCCAACTTTTAATTCGTTCGCATGTTTATCTCCAGGTATGCTTTGCTGAAATCTTGTAAGGACTTTTTCATTTTTTGCAAATAACTCTTGACTAATAACTTACTATCATTATCTCTAAATGACTATCCCTAGTCTAAAATTGTTTCTACTAAATCCTTTCTCTCTTTTCCTGTCAGGGAAGTTCGACCACCTGTAGTTTTCAATGATTATGGTGCATCTTTTCTGCTTAACGTATTTTTTGGAAGCTTGGAGATATGTTAACTTATTACGTTCAGTATCATTCAAGACAGTATTCAGCGCTTCAGAAGAGTATCACAGTACCGTCTGCTACTAAGTTTTCTTTTATTCACGCGCGGCATTACTCCAACTCACCCCTCAAAACACTAAACATCACAAATTCGACGCTGTTGTTAAAAAGAACAAACCTTTTTTTAAAATTATGTTAAAATTAAAGCACATTTTACCTTAAATCAAGCTGCCAGGTAGTATATCCAGAAAAAAATAGCAAAGGTTTGTAAATTAGCGAATTTTCTTCTTTTCTTTCTGAAGTCTTTCTGTCTGACATTTACTTCACATGTGTAGTAGACACGAGTTAGAGCTGCCCGACTGGGGACAAACTTGACGCAGTCCGGAAAAAATCTGATAACTTCTTCGGTCTGGATGCAATTCGACTGGATTTATCAGGATAAATAATTTTTCATAAATATCTGAAGGGCTACAATAAGCAGGTTAGGTTACCGTCTTTATGATGTAAACAAAGATGGGTTTCCAAATTCAAGTATTTAAAGTTTCTCTTTGCTTTTATTAACATTTTATTACATCCTTGCAAAGTTATCAATCCTTGAAATTAGATCTGGAAGTACACATAAAACTAGATTATTCTTAATTGCCAATTATCTGAATTAATGCCAAAGATGAATGACGTCGACAGAAATTAATATCAGATACTTCTAAGCAGAGTTGTATCGGCGGCATGGTCAGAACACTGCGAGGCGGAAGACAAGGGGGATATATATATATATATATACTATTCGGTCGATATTACAACAAAAAACAGAAACAATGTTGCCATGGTCCCCAGAAAGGAAATGGTTGGTGTCGTTATTGGTTTTCTCCCAATCTCAGACAGAGTGGCGTTATTGAAAATCGGTGCATCATATAAGTATATGCCCCCACATCAGAATGTACAGAACAAGAAAATGAACACTTCAACAAGGAACTTAATAATATATTAAAGACTACAAAAAAAGAAGAAATGACTATAATTATGGGCAACTTTAATGCAAAAGGAGGAAGGGGTGCAGCTGAAAGTATAATAACAGAATAGGAACTTGGCATACGAAATGATAGAGGTGACCGTTTCATTCAATTCTGACCAGGGAACAGACGATGTGATCATAAACACTTATTTTAAATTACCAACAACAGAAAGTTATATACGTGGAGAGTTTCAGCTAATTGCCCACAACGAATAATTAGACATCAAAAAAGATAGGTACCGTAGTTTGGGGCGAATTTGATTTCCGAGGGCGAAATTGATCACTAGTTCCCCGCCAAGTATTTTCAAATACAATACCACAATTACCCTTTTGTTTGCGCTTGCGTTTATTACATTCAATGAGTGAAGGTTCAGTTGTGAGACGTGCATTATTGTATCGATCATTTTGTCAATTATTTCTGTAAAACAAGAATTAGAAATTTATAGTGTGAAATTGACACCTTTTGCATGCTTAGGAACTTTCATTGGTAAGTATTATTTGAGAATCTTTTTTGTAATTTTCGCCAAATATACGTTTTAGTTGATCTATCGTTAACCCGAATAGTAGATTATAAAAGCGGAAAACTTTACACATTGGCGGGAATTTTGCGACTAAGATGGCGGGGTCAAATAGATCACACATGAGGGGTGAGATTGATCACTGATCAATTTGGCCCCATCAGTTTTTACTTAGCTGATTGTTGTTTCTATTGCTGTATCTCTTTGTTTTTTATTTTAGACTAATGTAAATACAATGGTACGTGTATATAAGAGAAAATTAGGTGCCAGAAAATACAAAGACTACAGTAGCGAGAATGTCGAGCAGGCCTTATCAAAAGTAATTGAAAGCGGTTGGAGTTTGCGTAAAGCTGCTAGAGAATACAAAATATCGTATGGTACACTACACAATAAGTACCATGGACGTCATATAAGAAAAAATGGAAGACAAACTGTCTTTACATTTAACGAAAAAAAAGCTTTTCTTTCTGCTGCAAGTACTTGTGGCGAATGGGGATTTCCGTTAGAAACTGCCGATCTAAGGCAATTAGCAAAAAATTATTTGGATAGTCAGGGCCGTACTATTACGTCATTTAAAAATAATTTGCCAGGAAATGATTGGGTGTATTCACTAATTAAACGACATAATAATGCGGTTGTAAAGAAACTTGCTGCTAATATTAAACGTTCTCGAGCTTATGTTTCTAAAAAAACTATAACGGATTACTTTAGTAACTTACGTAAAACATTGCAAGATGTTCCACCGTGCAACATATTTAATTACGACGAGACAAATTTGCAAGACAACCCAGGGAATAAAAAGATGCTCTTTCGGCGTGGGACTAAATACCCAGAAAGAAGTTGTAATAGATAGATAGATAGACGCCCCAACATTTAGTGACTGGTTCACTTTATGTTTTCTACCTCATGCAAAAGAACTAGAAGGTAGAAAAGTTTTGCTGGGTGATAATTTATCATCCCATTTTACCAATGAGGTGTTGCGGTTATGTTGAAGAGAACAATATTGCCTTTGTTTGTTTACCAAAAAACTCTACACATCTAACACAACCTTTAGATGCGGGGTTTTTTAGAGCATTTAAGACATCGTGGAGGTCAACTTTATGTAGATGGAAGCAGTCACATCCGTCTTATACGTCAATCGATAAAAAAGATTTTGGTCAATTACTAGCTAGCTCTCTAATTGAAATGGATAAAAAAGGGGAAGGTAGTACCTTTGCCATTAAAAAAGATTTAATCGCTTCTTTTAAAGCCACTGGAATCGTACCTTTAGATCCAAAACGAGTTTTAAATAAGATTCCAGGAGAAGATGACATTGACAATAATTCTGTTAACAATGTTTTAGTAAACTACTTACAATAACAAAGATTTACGGCTACACCTTCGAGACGGAACATTAAAAGACAAAGACTTGAAGTAGAGCCACGTAAAAGTGTAACCGCTCCTAATGAATCAACTTCAGAAGATGAAACAGAACTACAACTACACGACGATTCTGACAACGAGCTTACTGAAGAAACCGGAGACGAATCTGAATATTATTCAGCAAATAAGAATTTAGAAAAAGGAACATATTTGTTGGTTAAAGTACTAGGAGGAAGTAGAAAAAAGACAACATATAGGTATGTTGCAATAATTGAAGAATCAACAGATGAAGGAATTGTAGTACTGGGTATGAAGTCTGTGAATAGCACACGAAATATATTCAAAGCTATAAAGAATGACGAATTTATAATTGGAAACGGTGATATTATAGCTGTTCTTCCAAATCCTGATTTAAAAAACTGTGATGGTGAAGATATTTACACATTCAAAAATAATATTGATGTAAAAGAGATATAATGTTTCACTGAGTTTCCAATATTGATTAATATTTGTTTCTGTTAATATATACGATGTAAGAGTGCCTTTTTTGTATTACGTAATATGTATTCGTTCTTTGTCTTAATATAAAGCAAATTTTGCAGAAAAAAGTCTCTTTTGTAGTAATCAAAAAGCGCTTAAGAATTGATCAATTTCACACTAGTGATCAATTTGACCCCGACTAGTTCTCAGCAGAATATTTCCTAAACCAACAACATATTTAAACCGGGCTCAGATTGATCAACATCCTATCTTTTCTGCAACATTTATGTGTTATAAAACAAGCATGATCAAATTCGCCCCAAACAAGGTATGAAATTGTTTAGTTTCTTTTTCTTCTATATTGGAAATATTTCTACTTATGTTAATGTTCTGTGTGCGGAAATCTATTTAAAATACGAAGACAATAGGAATACTAATTTTACATGAAAATTTAACTAACGAGTAAAATTCTACGCTCAAAATAAAAAATAAAACTATCAATTCAGCCCCAAACTACGATACCGTAATGCAATAACTTCGACGACGACCTATCCTGTTTTACTGCTGGCAGAAATTAAACTGCACATGAAAAAAGCTCATAAATCTCAAAATAACATAAAAGTTGACACACAGAAACTAATACAGGATGGCACAAATAACAAGATGCAGCAGAAAATAAGCATAAAGCTTGATGAAACTTCACAACAAAACTATGATAGTGATGCAATGTAGAATGAAGTGAAAAATACTCTCGTAACAGCAACAAAGAAAACCTCAAGCAAGAAAGAGAAGTCAGCAAACCTTGGATTGCAGAGCAGATTTTGAAACTCATGGAACAAAGGAAAAATATAAGAACAAGGACATGGAGCACTAAATATAACAAATTTTACAAGCAAGTTCTCAAAGAAATAAAAACAGCCAAAGAAAACTGGTTAGTAGAAAAATGTCTAGGAATCGAAATCTTAGAAAAAAAACATGACATACTCAATCTTCAAAAAAAAAATAAAAGAAACGGCAGGGATATATAAAATAAGACAGTCCGGTACAATATTTGACAAACGCGACATTTTATTCAAAACGAAATAAAAATTAAACAGATTGAGGAAATATATGGAGCAACTTTCAGTGAGGAAAACTACCAAGTAATAATAAACGAACAAGCTGAAAGTAAACCGGATATAGTTAAGAAAAGATCTGCTTGAAAAATAATAAATCACCTGGATTAAATAAAATACACGCTGAAGTCCTGATATTATTAAAAGACAAACAAATTGAAATTGTAACACGACTTTTTAATCGAATATATGAAATTGGCAAGCTTGCCGAAAATTGGTACCTCTCTGAGTTTATTTCGCAACAAAAACAGCCAAACGCCAAGAAATGTTAAAAGCACAGAGTTATCAGCCTTTCAGTCACGCGTTAAAAATCTTCCTGAACATGACCCATGCACGCATATATAAGAAAATTGCTGATACGTAACTAGTTTGGGTTTCGCAACGGTTTTGGTACGAGAGAAGCGCTCTTTAGTATCCAAGTATTAATACAAAAAGCGAGATGTCTATGCCTGTTTCATAGACTTTGAAGAGGCCTTTGACAAAGTACTACACGAGAAACTGGTCGAAACTCGACAAAACTCAAATATTGACGACAGAGACATAAGAATATTGTCTAATCTCTATAAAAAACAGCGAACAATAGTTCGCGTAGACGATCAGCTGCCCAAGGAATTTCTAGTACAAAAAGGAGTAAGACAGGGTTGCATACTTTCTCCCTTGCAGTTCAACGCGTATTCAAAACAATTATTTCAAAAAGCTCCAAAAGAAGCAGAAGACGGAATAACCGTCAACGGGGAGGTAATAAATAACCTGAAATATGCTGACGAAACCGTGCTTATTGCTGATAGTGCTGAGAAGTTGCAAAAACTTATAGATCAAATTGTTAACGTCAGTAAGAACTGTGGAATGAAACTTAACAGCAAGAAGACATATGTTATGATCATATGTAAAAATCAAGTTATCAACACACAATTCAAGACAGGCAATGATAGTTTGAAGAGAACACACAAATTAACATACTTGGGATGTAACATCATAGATACCTAGGACCACTCATATAAGATCAAGTGCAGAATTGAAAAAGCAAGAGGAGCATTCAACCATCTTAAGAAGGTACTATGCAATCTGAATTTGAACCTAAATATCCGACTTCGAGTTCTCAAATGTTACGTGTTTCCCGTTTTTTTGTATGGTGCGGAAATATGGACACTCACTGACGCCTCTAGCCGGCGACTGCAAGCTTTTGAGATGTGGTGTTATCGCCGTATGCTAAGAATATCCTAGATACACCACGTAACCCACGATAGTGTGATTCAACGTCTGCAAAAAGAACCGGTAATTATGAATCCTGTCAAGGAGAGAAAGCTGGCATATTTCGGATATGTTATGCGTAATAGCGATAAGTATCCAATACTACAAGTGATACTGCAAGGAAAGATCGAGGGAAGAAAGGGACCAGGGCGTCACCGAATATCTTGGCTTAAAAACTTTCAGCAATGAACCGGTATGACAACAACAGATCTTTTTTGAGCGGTTGTCAACAAAAGAATATAGACCAACATGATCGTCAACATCCATAGAAGAAGTAGCTATGTGTGCAAAACGCGAAAACATTCAGGTATCCTCTTTTTGCTCCACTTTCTCACTCGACTAAGGTACGGTTATCATTCTTGAGTACTTTCTAGCTTTCAGCTTGATCTAGACAGTGTGCAAAAATGGCAGCTGTATTTCAAACGAGTACTAATAGTCCAATCAATGAATGCCCAAAAACGGATTGTAGAGGACATGGAAAGGAGGAGAATCTTTCTCTTGAGGAATGTGTTGGGGGTAGTTAGGAGGCAGAGATACTAAAAGTCCCCGCCCCTAGCCCTGCTGCTTCAGGAGGATGGGGGTGGAAAGGTCCCTCTACTCGGTTTCTTGCTTATATCTCAGAAACGGTGCGTCATACGGTAAAACGTATTCCCTACAAAATAAAAGATAATTAAATTTTCTACAAGACTGTTTATATTCACTTTCTTTCTATGTGTGATAGTTTCCGAGATATTCTCCAGCCAAGACCGATAATTTTCGAAAAACTTTTCTTTGCCTCACATTTTTCGTCAAACTTGTCCTTCTAACTCCCCAGCCTTATGTTTTACAGAAAAGTCGTCAGCTAGAAAGTTGTAGAGCATTCAGTCTCTTTTAGAAATATGTAATAGTTACTAATTTATCTTCTGCAGGTCAGAGGTTACGGCAATTTGAAGTGTTTGGATACATTTCGTGATTTCTCAAGAAAAATTAATGAATGCCCAAAAGGGGCTTGTAAAGGAATTCTTTTCTTTAGGAATATGTTGTGGGTAGAAACTAGGAAAAGATACTAAAAGTTTCCGCCAATAGCCCTGCCGCTTTAGGGGGGGGGGGAGTGGAAAGATCCCTTTTGTCGGTTTTTTGCTTATAACTCGGAAATGGTACGTCGTACGGTAAAAAGTATTCCTTACAAAATGCAAGATAATTAAATTCCCTACAAGAATGTTTATATTCATTTTCTTCCTATGTGTTAAATTAGTAAATATACATATTTCTAAAGAAATATAGGTAAGATTTTTTTTAAATTCCAGTTTCTTAATACATAAATAACAATAATAACGAAAGTATAGTTTTTTTTTAAATCAAGAAATTTATTCGAAAATTTCAAATTGCTGTTAACTTCTGACCTGTCGAAGATAAATTAGTAAATACACATATTTCTAAAAAAAATGTAATGATCTACAACTTCCTGTCTGACGATTTTTTTGAAAACATAAAGCTGAGGAGTTAGAAGGACAACTTCGACAAAACATGCAAGGCAAAAAAAGTTTTTCAAAAAGTACAGATTTGGGCTGGCGAGTATCTCGGAAACTATAATACATAGGGAGAAAATGAATATAAACATTCTTGTAGGAAATGTAATTATCTTGTATTTCGTAAGGAATACTTTTCATTGTATGACGCACCATTTCCGAGTTATAAGCAAAAAACCGACAAAATAAACCTTTCCCCCCCTAAAGCGGCACGGCTAGGGGCGGGGACTTTTAGTATCTTTGCCTCCTTACTACCCACAACATATTCCTCAAGAGAAGAATTCCTCTACAACCCCTTTTGGGCAGTCATTGACTTTTCTTGAGAAATCACGAAATGTATCCAAAAACAAAAACAAATTGCTGTAACCTCTGGCCAGTAGAAGATGAACGAGTAACTATAACATATTTCTAAAGGGGACTGAATTCTCTACAACTTTCTGCCTGTCAACGTCTTTGTAAAACGTAAGGCTGGGGAATTAGAAGAACAAGTTTGACGAAAAATGTGAGGCAAAAAAAAGTTTTTCGAAAATTATCGATCTTCGCTGGCGAATATCTCGAAAACTATAACACA
>VTPC01087407.1:0-22009 GCA_011009095.1 Ignelater luminosus | reverse complement strand
CTTTTTTTTGTAAAATATCGTGAAATATAACAAGTCACCCTATGTAATTCATAAACATATAATTTTAAACATCTTGCAGTGATAAACTGCAATCGCTAATCTCTACAGATGATTATTAAAATTTTAATTACGTCATATTTTATATAGTGTGATCAAGAAACGAGAAACATAATTTTAATCAGTTTTTACTTGAGACACCATGTATATTTTTTATTATTATTATATAAGTTATATTTCATTGTTAGCTTTACTTAATTAAATAATAAACTCCAAATCTGTACGGGGAGATTCATTGAAAACTGATTTTACGCGTACTTTTGCTATGTTCCACTAGTCTATGGCAACTGCATCAAGGTAACATTTTTCGAAACACCTAGATGTAATTGCCCATTACGTATTCTATGGCTGTACAGAAAATCTAACAAAATATCAATTCACTTTAATGCAAGTAAAACAACACTGAATTATAATGAATACTACTTCAGTTAAAAAAAGATGCATAACTTAAGACAAGACCTAAAGTTGCCGTCTGACATTTGTAACGGCAAAAAGTCGAAAATTCAAGCCCATAGCTCAAGTCGAAGACCGGGTGCTCCTAGTTAAACTTACCTTAACCAAAAAGAAAAAAAAAGCTTACACAACCAAAAGCTCTTGACAAGTTCAAAAGATGTTCACAATTAAGGGCGCCAGAAGCTGGGTCATAGGGAACCCACGCCAGTCCACGCAGCTTCTCGTGAACTAATACCCAGTATATGGGTCCCTTGCGGAACAACACCTTGTATACAAATGGCTTTATAAAATATCACTTTGTATACAGGTAACTATATGAAACATTTGCAATGATTAAAGGTAAATTTTGGAATAATTTACTTACGCTTTGAATTCTTCATCTTAAACATTTACAATTTTAACAATGGAGTCAAATTAATGCTCCATTTTTCTTACCAAAACGAATAAGTTAAATAAAATACTAAATCTTAGAAATTTTACTGGTCCTCTAGTGATTTATCTGACAGCTTACATTATTGAACAACACAACACAATTATATATGGTAAACCCTTTTACACTTTCAGTAAAGTCACACCACTGAACTTTAATATAATTTATTATTTTCGAAAGCAATAAATAAAAATATGTTTAAAACAAACGAACAAAGGGGTTAGTAACTTAACGTAAAAATACGACAAAATATAACAAAAGATATTATGCTTTAAAAATTGTTTCCGGAAGGGTATAAAACCAAATTAATAAACAAAGAACATACAGATTTTATAAAACAAAAAGAATTATAAAACGGCAAATGTTAAATAATGAATTTTCATTCCAAAATATAATCCGCTATAAATTTAACTTTTCTAAATCAAAATAAATGAACAAATGATTACTTTTACAGTATTTCAAAATACAGACCGCAAAATATACCATAAATCAATTATGATTATCTTTGAACCTTCAAGTTACAAACTAAGCTAATTATGAAATCTTGATATGCATTTAAAAGAACTTTAACCTTGCTTGCATAAAATACGCGTTATACAAAAACAAAAATTATAAACAGAAAGTATTTCTTACATACTACTCCTTCCTGGGCCTTTAAGATTCGAAATTGCTGTCAGCGATGCACCAAGACGTCCAACTAAACATAACTCCAGAACTTAACCCACCAGTCACGGCCAAGTCAAGGACCGCCGGCTCGCTTTATTACAGCAAAAATTCAAGCGTCTGATAACACAAATCCGTAACAAACAAAAACTAAATAGTATTCACTGCATTGTCTCCTTAACTGGACGAAATTATCAATAACCCCAGTTTTTAAGGAAACTGTCAATACGATGAACACAAAAAGGAATATTGGGGTCATGAGACTTCGAACACGGACACACGGAAGAAGAATAACAAATACTAGGCACTAAGATGGTCACTTTACGCGATCCTCTAAAATAGAAGACAAAGTACGGTAAATTCCCATCGCCTTTGTAACGGGAAGATGCTCAAAAGTATGCACAAGTCCCGTCTAGAACAATGGTAGATGTTAAATCCCGCAGCTCATGCCACTCTTATTAAACTAATAGATGTTCACAAAAGAGGGCGCCAGCAGTCGTAGATCGAAGGGTTCTGATAGTCCGTCACGCGACTACTCGTGAATCCGACACCCAGTATATAGGCTTCTTGCGAAACCTCACCCTGTGTGTAACTTACCTCGTGGAAGCTTTATTAAAACTCGCTTTAACGTTTCACAATTGAGACTCAACACGAACTAAAAAAAATGTATAAACACGTGATTTATCTTAATCAATTTTGACAAGGAAGTCCTCCGAAGACTTCCTTCTTTTTCAAAAAAAAAGATCCAAGAAAGAGATACCAGTTTAATATTTACTTCTCTCTTGAACAAAGGTATCTGACCTTTAATTGAAATTTTGACTAAGCACCACCGTGCTTTTTAATAGCCAAACGAACAAAGTAACGAAATTAACGCTGCTTATTTGGACCAGAGATCCACTTACAAAGAAAACAAAATGTAAATAATCGACCTTTCTTACATTTATTAAAACAATAATAAAAATGGATTAAACACACATAAACAAGAATATAAAAAAAACAAAATAACACTACGAAAGAATATCAATAAATGGTATGAAATAATTTCCTCACTGGAGGAGAATAAAGTTGATAAACAAATAATGAGAAAATAACAATAAAAACAAGTTATTACAATAAACACAAAAAAAAGATTCTGTTACGTTAAAATTTCAAAATATGGAACAAAAGGCCAAAATCTAAATATTAAATTAATTAAAACAAGATATACTTGACAATGAATTTTGAAATAGCAACAAATCTTTTATCAAATGAAACAATCATTAAAACTCAAATAACAAAACAAAACCGGTCTTTCTTACTATAACGGCAATCTTTCTTCCAGGTGATATGTGCAGGTCTCTGATTCCCAACGACAGCAGCTCATTCACGCCCCACCAATGTTCAAGGAAACTTAGATTTCAAAGAACAATCACTTTTATTAACAATAACCAAAAAGCACAAGAACAAAATCCAAGTGTTTATACACAAACTTTAAAAATAACTAAAACCGCTTTGAGTCTCAAACGCTCTTTAAATTTACTTAACCCATTCGGTTCACAGAGCTTCCAAGATGTGACACACACAGATCGACGTTTTACGGGGCGGGAAGTTTCTGTTCTCCACAGAAACTTTAACGTTGCACCAACGGGACCAAAATTGTTGCGTTTCTACCCTCTACAAGTTTTATTTCCTGGAAATGCCAGCGTAACTTAATTTGAAGCGAAAACACTTCCGACAGTAACAAATCTTCCAAAGCATCGCTTTTTGGTATACAAACCGGCTTTCTTCCGTGAATAACACGACAAAGACCCGACGAAATAGGATTTCTCGAGTCCGATCTCTCTTTTACTAAGAGAATCGCTTAAATCGAATTCGGTTTGCAACCATTTGAGGATTTGTAGGGGTGACGCCGAAAATTATCCTCGTATGTCAATTCGAGTACGCAGCTATTACCGTACTGCCTATCCTCTCTCTGCGTCTCCTGTGGCGCAATGTGTACTTACTGGAGTGGGGTTGGAAAGTCAGATGCACGCCCTAACTAATTTAAAAATGCAGAGTCTTATGGACCAATGGAAAATTCCACTTCGTAGATTTACCAGCTTAAACCTGACTCAATCGAGACTGTGTGACTCCAATTTTTGCGACTAAGATTCCAGGAATTTTATATTGGAAAATAGCAAAAATCACGTCTACCGGAGCCCAGAAGTCGAGACCACAAAGTTATCAATTCTTTAGAATAACATTGTAACAAAAATTCGTTTATAGAATGAAATAATTTAAATATTACGCGTCAGGAAAACAAATACCTGAACGAAATTGAAAGACAGGGGCGGATTTAGTGCGAATTTGAAAATAACATTACACCTTCCATGCCATAATTTTGGATTTAATTCCTTAGCTTGCGAATTCTGGAAGACATCTGCGAAAATCCACGATTATTCAACTCTATTGGAGCCCATCTTCTATAGTTCACCAAAAATGCTCTACGGCAACCACAAAAAGAGGTGAATTCGCAGCCGATAAATGTTGTGACAAAACATCTGACCCAAAACCTCACAAAGATAACCACATAAACCACATCACTGTCCCCCGAAGGAGGCAACCGGTCTTGTTAAGAGACTAAGTTCGACTCTGACTAGAAAATCTGAATAATTTTTTACGTGCCAAATTTGAAACAATAAAAGAAGCCGGTTGTACACTATACCAGGAAACAAAGTACAGATGATGCTTTAAAAATGGAAAATTACCATACGTAATTATTCCTATTTAATTCGATCTTTTATAAAACCATAACTTAGCATTTCTTCCAGCAGGCCAAGCTTAAATGTAAATAAGTTATTCTTCGAAACGATAATGAAATAAAAATATACTCGAAACATATAAACAATCTCGAGTTAGAGAGAAACACGTTTCCCTAATAAAAATTGCAAATTAAATTTCATAAATGAAACCTAAACAAAACTTTCTTACATCAAGAAAAAATGATGTCATCAACTATAAAGACAACATAAAACAATTTATTGAATACATTTTATAATGAAATAAAATAATGAATTTCAATGAAATGCAAATACGCAAATGAAATGTTAAATTTAATGCTTAAAATGCACACAAAGGTCCATTAAGTTCACAAAAAAGGGTAGATCTGCATATAATTTCCATTGATATTTAAAATAATGTCACACGTTTTATGGATACAGCGAGAAAAACGAGGTCAAAATATGGACTGAAAGAAGGTGAGCACATGTCCATTTTCAAAACATGCAGTTTTGAGATTTTAAATTGGTTTAGGTTATTTATTAATTGGTTTTTGTTCCTTTGATAGGCCTTGTTTCACAGAACGTGAAGGCATAGAAATAATCCAAACTAAGATTTTTGCACAAACTAGATCTTCCAACTTTTTGATAACCGCCGACAATTTGATTCTCTGAGAAATTCTAAGTTTTTGCTTTCTAACAAGTGATTTAAAGCTAAACCGTATAATTAAAATAAGAATAAATGAAAAATATTGTTATAAATTTATTTAATAAGCAAAATAATATTATTTGTTTTTCATGTAAACAATACGGAATACTTAAAGCGCAAATAGGTGTAAACCAAACTGTAATATAATTAATAACCTCTTATAATATGTTTATCATACATAATACATCTAATGATTAATGAATAATGAAACTTACTCTTATTAAGTTATTAAGTAAATATGAGAAAAACAAAAGTAGATGTTATATATCTGTATGGTAAATAATAATCTAATTTATTATTCTAGGGGTAGCAAAAAACGTTATTTTATTTCTTGGTGATGGTATGTCCATTCCAACGATAGCAGCTGCCAGAGCATATTTAGGACAAAAAAATAACAAATCTGGTGAAGAAACTCAATTATCTTTTGAAAAGTTTCCTTTTGCAGGTTTATCAAAGGTAACTATTATCTGTGTTTTTTAAATAATCTACCCATGCCTCAAGGAAATTGCCACAAAACTATTTTTTAGTACTTTTCTTTTGAAACCTTTTTTCTTTAGACATACATCTGTATAAATTAATGAAGTAGTGAATTTATCAAAGTAATATGAATCTATTACGATTAATCATAAAAACAATGCAGAACTTTTAAATGCATATCTATAGTGCAAAATATGATTATTTTTAACATTCAACATTTTACATTCAATAAGATTACGGCTACACATTTATATTTTATCTATAATATCACAAGTAACAGAAAACCAATTTTATTTCTTTACGTAGGCAAAGCTAAATCTTAACAATTTTTTTTCATTATCACATTTCCAGACATACTGTGTAGACAAACAAGTTGCCGACTCCGCTTGTTCAGCAACTGCCTATTTAGGTGGAGTCAAAGCAAATTTAGGAACAGTTGGTGTTACAGCCGCCGTAGAAAAAGATGACTGCCAGGCAATGCAAAACACAAGCAATCATGTATATTCTATAGGAAGATGGTCCCAATTAAAAGGGAAGCGTACTGGAATTGTTACCACAACTAGACTAACCCATGCATCTCCCTCAGGTTGAATTACCTTTATTACATTACATATATTTTTCTTGAACGCTAATAAAATTTGTATTTAGGTGTATATGCCCATACAGCAAACCGAAAATGGGAAAATGACGCAGATGTATGGAAATCACATAAAGATCCCACTAAATGTCCTGATATTGCAATGCAAATGATTCATGGAGAAACTGGAAGGAATCTAAATGTTATGCTTGGTGGTGGAAAAAGTGAATTTATACCTAAGTCCGAAACGGATGAGGAAGGTAACAAAGGGCTTCGTGAAGATGGACGTAATTTGATTGAAGAATGGAAAGCTGAAAACAATGGTTCTACCTACGAATACGTTTATGATAGAGCTGGTCTTTTAAATGTATCGGATGACACAGAATATGTTTTAGGCCTGTTCCGAAAAACTCATTTAAATTACAATGTAGATAGAAATCCTGCCCAAACGCCATCTTTGGCTGAAATGACAGAGAAAGCAATAAAATTGTTGTCTCGTGGAGAAAACGGCTACTTTTTATTTGTTGAAGGAGGTCGTATTGATCATGCTCACCATAGCACGAAAGCAAGAAAGGCTTTAAATGAAACAGTAGAATTTCATAAGGCCATTCAAGTAGCGGTTGATATGACTAATCCCGAGGATACATTAATTGTAGTTACATCAGATCATGCACACACAATGAGTTTAAATGGTTATCCAGACAGGGGAAATGATATTCTGGGTATTGGTGGAAAAGCCAGAGACAAATTGCCGTATACAACTTTAAGTTATGCAAATGGTCCTGGATACAGAATGGAATGGCTTGGAAGTAGGCATGATGTTTCTAAGGATGATTTAAGTACGTTAAAATAATCTTTGTTTTGCTAAAGAATAAGAAAATTGTGTTTTAGCTGACAATGAATACCGATACCCAGCTCTTGTTCCAATGAAATCAGAAACTCATGGTGGTGATGACGTAGGAATCTTTGCGTATGGTCCATGGGCTCATCTTTTCACTGGAGTAAATGAACAGAATGTAATTCCTCACATCATGGCTTATGCATCTTGTGTTGGAAATGGTATTACAGTATGTGACGATGTGTATTCTACATAGTCACATTTATTGCACAGTTTCTAGTCTGTGCAACATCTATTTTCTGTCATTTTCACATTTGTATCCGTGATAATAATTTCCTAAATAAACTTATATACGACTGTAAAAAAGGGCTTTAATAAATTATTTCACACACTTGTGTTTTTCTGTATGCTACATATAAAACTAGTTTTCATAAAATGTAAGGAATATGTATATCAATGAACTTTAAATAGCAAATATTTTTAATAGATAAAAATGTTATAATTTCCATCTATTAATGTAATAGCAAAGGAAAGCTTAGAAAAGCTGTAAGAGTATGTAGGTAGAGGAATTGGTCAAAGAATTTCAAAAGATTTGTATACAGTGCTTTCGTAAAGTAATGCATACATTCTTTAAAAATTTAGGAACGAACCTCCAGGAAAAACGCTGAGACCCGTTGATTTTAATTTTTAAAGCGCATTTTTTCTTAACAGAAAAGATTTATATAGGGTGAGTCATGACATCATCGGTATCTTTTTTTAATGGCAACCCCTATGTCTTATTGCGGAATTTAAACAAGCATTGTTTTTACATACGGTAAGATAATTATGGGTGTAGGTCACATAAGAAAACTTTGAAGAAAAACGACCTCAAGATTTCACAATATTAAATTTACTGATAATGCAAAATTCAAAAAAATAAAACTAAATTAAATGTTCAAATTGTGCACGGTAGCTAAGACTACGAATAAATTCTCTTTAAATATGGTCAATAACTTCTGGAAATATACGTCGTATTTCTTGACGAATTCTTGCTTTCAAAACTTCTAAATTCACTGGCCGTATATCTCCAGAAGTTATTGACAATATTCAAAGAGAATGTATTAGCCGTCTTGGCTACTGTCAGGTAACATCACTTCCAGGGTGATAAAATGAGCCCGATTTGGTTTTGCTTATCGGTAAACCCACACAGTGATACGCTGAAACAGACAAAGCACGGATTTAGTATAGAGAAACCACCGAATAACAAAATAATTCATCTGTTTTATACAGACGATCTAGAACTATACGCCGCTAGCGCTGATCAGCTGCAAAGTCAAATGAAGTTGGTAAGGGCAATCAGCAAAACCATACAGATGTAGATTGACCTGGATAAATTCGCTATGCTACATGTGAAAGCTGGTAAGATAGGAAATCAAGCACAGGGGCTCCGGACTTAAGGAACTGGAACCTAATGAAACCTACAAGTATCTGAGAGTACAACAAATACTAAACCTTAAAGACAAAGAAATGCAAATAGTATAAAAGATACTTACCTAAATAGAGTAAACAGCATACTCCATACCAAATCGCAACCATAAACATGAGGTTAAGAGCTTAAATTAGTACCCAAAAGCAAGCAAATCTCCTTTAATACATCTCTTCCAGAGGGTTGACAAATGTGCTCTAGTGCACCTCATGGAAGACCAACAGTTAGATCCAGAAACAAACAAAAATTCACTAACGGGGAGGGCGTTCATACATAAACTTCCTACTCGTTCAAAAGGGCCTCACTTTATACTATTGCTATAATAAATAACTATTTATAACTTTTGCTGCTATCTACGTTGCTTTAAAGGCACTTTTGTCAACGTAAACGGTTTCTAGCGATTTCAATAAATCTTTGTAGTTAGTTTACGATATTTCTTATGTTACCTACTTTCTTTCAATTTCTGTTGAGATATTCTTCTACTTCTGTGGATATATTTTTAATTGATTGTAAATATTATTTATTTATTTTATATAAAAAAAGGCAAACAAGAAACAATCAAGTGCAGGTTCTAATACTATTCTCTTAGTAAATGTTAACACTTGAAGTTTTCAGATGTTAACTCACTAAATTTCTAATTGAGAGTACATAAGGATTGCCACACAAAAAAACAGTTAAGTGAAACTTGAAACAGCTAAAAACCAAAGATTAAAAGAGTTGAAAATGAAATAGAGTAATTAAGACAATTTTGCATCCTTTTTTGTTTTGTTCATAATAAATTTTGTAACTTTGATAATTGGGTTATAATTCTGTGCAGATTATGTACGGAGTAGAATTTAGAATATCAAGAATAGTTTACTACAAAGATAATTACACATAAAGCTTAAGTTTTCTTAAGTAAAACACCCTGTATAATTTGTTATTTTGTTATTTCTCGTCCAATACTGATTACAATGATATCACTTTATGGAGGCCTAAACTAAACAGTTTTGGCGTTATTCAACTGTTTCTTGTAAAAACATCGAAATATAATGAATCGCCCCGGTATAATTTAATTTTAAAACTTGGAAATAATAAACTTAAACTTCTAATCTTTAAAAATGGCTATTAAAAAACGCGAAACATAATTTTATTATTTTTAAATGAAACACTCTGTATATTTTAATATTCACTTATTTTACAATATAGCATTTTGTGCGTCTCCACCTAATTTTGGCGTTATTCAATTATTTGTTGTGAAATATTATCAGACTACTTAACTGGCTCAGGTATAGTTAGGAAGTTTCGTAAATTTACAACTTTAATAAAGTACTAAATATTTTGGGAACGTTTCTCTTCTCTCTATTAAATCTAAATATTCTTTAGTTACCATGGTAACCGATTTTGTCTTTTGTCTTTTTATTAAGATCAGATAAAGCTATACTTGTATGAATTTTTTAAGAAGCTTCATTAGTTACTGAAAGAAGGATAAAGACCAGACCTTCGTCTTTAGAAATCCTTACTGGGATTTTAGCTATTAACCCTTATTCTATAGGGTGCCAAAGTTTAATTAAAAACAAGAAAATCTTAAATTAGATTTGAACCTATGTATCTTGCACTTTAAAGAAAAATGTAATATGGCAAAATTTCTGTCAAAGAATTGAATGCCAATAATTACATCCTCTTTTGAAACAACGCATGACCTTACCATAGGTCGTTGAATTTGAGAAATTTTGAAAAATTCTGTGTTACTAAAAATATGATGCACTTCACGGATAATATTTCTAAAACGGTTATTAATTTTAAAAATAATAGAATTTTTTAATTTTTTAGTGACGTTACAATTTTCATTACGGTAATAAACAAGTCCTGCATCTTCCTGTCTGTCTCTGATACGATTATCAGATACAAAAATAGTAGACACCTTAGAATAACAAGCATGTAGAAAATCTCATCTTGATATCTCATCTTGTTCTTGAAATATTGGAAATACAAGCCATTTTATGTTTAACTTTGACGCCCTGTATCTCATAGCATATGTCAAGAACAATGATTATATTTTTATATTGTTAAGTTTTGCTTGTAGCAAAAATAAGAAGAGGAGCAGTAATAAAGTACTAGGCAAGTTATAAGATGGGGGATTAGATGTGTTTATGTGTTCTTTTTGTAATGCTAATGGTTTGATGTTTATAATAATAAAATTTATGTTTAATATTATGGAGGTGGTTTTTTATTTCAATTGTTTTAACATTCTAACAGGATCTAGGTAAGTTGGGTTAAACCGCTTCGATTTTTCTTAGAAATCTTCTGTCAACGTTTCTCTGTTGTTTTCAGAGGCACCTTATATAATAGGGTTAAACAGTGGTGTTTTGAATAACTGAATCTTCTATGGTAACGCTGATCTTCTGTAAATAATACAAAACGTAAACATAATTTTTAATGCATCGTAGACAAAATAAGTTAGGTAATTTTAGTACCTTAATGATAAAAATTAAGTATTATAACAGTCTGTGTAATATTTTCCTTCCTGCGACTAAAGGGTTGCATATATTCAGGCGCTTTAAGTAGTTTTTATCGCATAGTCTTCTATGAAATATTAATTAAAACATTTTAACGATGAAGTTACGTATTCTAAAAATACCGTTATCTGATTTTTAAATTAAGTTATCTGTATAGCTAGTTTCCTTTGATAATAAGAATAAAGTACTTTGTATGTACTATAATATCATTTGCTTTTCAGTAGATTATAGGTATCTGTTTTTAAATTTTTTTTTATAGCAGAACTACAAAAAAATACATGTGTGGTATACTTGCACGAATGATTAATGATTATCCTATATAGGTAGATTGATTGAAATGTAAAGTTATTTAAGAAATTCCCAGATAGTTATGTAGATAAATATTTACATACATACATATGTATGTATAATTTCACAATGCCAGTGTAGGATACATTGTCCATTCCTAAATCACAATCTGAAGGGTTTATCACTGTTAATTAACTTTAAGTTAAATAGTTTTACATTTTCATAAAGTACAAAGAAATGTTTCATTAATCATATAGTTTATACAGAAATTTGATCACATACATATGTACCCTTGAAGTTAATCTAATATTTGGCACGTTCACTATGTCTGACATTCAGTAAGGATTTCTAATGCTCGAATGTCAATAAAGCAGGTAGTCAAGTACCATTCAAAAATGAAACAAGCTGTCTATGGATAGAGATAAGAGGTTGTAGTTCTATAATTAATCTTAAGAAAGTCTAACAATAATCTTTCATTTTCGCTACACATAATAATAAGGTGCTTAGTGTTATTATTTTATCTATTTTGAACATTTCTATAAATATTTTTTATAGCACATTTTACGTCAGCTCATTAAGATCAACAATCTTACGTGATAGCATAACTGCCTTTACATCACGTCAGTATTACAAATTGCTTATATCGTGTCTTATGTAACACTTCAAGTCGTTAATTACTTTACTTTATCGAGATTAAAACTACTAGGGATAATGCAATAGCAATTGTTAAAAAATTTAAATATAAAAAAACACAAAAGCATTCGTGATTAATTATCTAGTAGTAGAGTGTTTTTTACTTCTAATACAAATTAGCAAAAATCTTGCAAGAGTGAAACTTGATTCTATGAACCAAACAGCGCGGGTTTCTGTTTGTCAGTATCAACACAAATTAGAGAGTTTTTGTAAAAACCGAATTTTTCAGTTGTTAATCTTTTCTGAAAGTAAAGTATGATGAAGTTATCAAGCTTTATGTTTATACGCCGAGGCAACTATAAATAACAGAAATTCGTGTTACCATTATTCTCTTAAAATACTAAATTTGTAGATTATATGTTTGATGCTTCAAATGCACGAGATTCGATTTTATAATGCCCGGTTTATATAAACAATTTTCTGATGAAATCATCTTATTTCTAGACACGGTTTTTATAAATTCTTGTATGTTTATAGATTTTAGAATTTTAGAATAAATTGCCTTTTGCCTGTTTTTGTTTCATTTCTTCTTAACACGTAGACTGCCATTTAATAAATTGAAACCTATCCCTCAGTTCACTAATTGATTTTATTATATTACATATTTTTTGTAAATAATAGGTATTTCAATATAACTGTGTGTCTATAATCGTATGCACATACTTTAAAAAAAAAAATGTGGTACAAGGTATATGCCACGAAGTCTAAAGAATGTGTTTTTTTTTTGGTCTAGGTGCCACATTTCTATTGATGATAGTTTATTGAATTCTGCGTACATAGGCAGTAACTTGTCTGTCAAAAATTATTTGACGCCTATGTCCTTTCTTATAAAGTGGTGTGCAGCTGTATCGTTATGAGGAAGAGCAGAAAAGGCTTTCATATGCTGTTAGAATAATTTTTATCCGACGATGGTAGCCATGAAGACTTATTTGAGAAAGACTCAGCTGACGATTATAAATCTAATTCGTGCGAACAATGGGTGCGACACACCAACAAAGCTATTTATTGATTTACCTAGTAGTCTCATCAATCACAGTAAGTTGTATCTACCGAGTGATTCAAATAATAGATGACAGTTTGAATTTCGGGCAAAACAATATTTTGAAGGTTGGTAGCACTGCTTTTTTGATTTAGCCTTGTTTGACATTGTCATGACAACACGGGATTTCTTAAGAGACAAACAGATATGCGGAACAGACAAAATCAAAGACAGTTTTTAAAAAATCTCAGCTGCAGTGGTGTTGGAGCGCAACTCCCGAAAAAATAAAGAACATTTTCGGCATTATTCTATGGATGGGTCTATGTTCCTTTCCAAAAATTATTAATGATTGATTCAACCGCATGCTTTATAATAATAACAATATAAAACTTCGTATTACTAAAAACCTAGTTGAACTAATATTAAAGATGCTACATTTCCACAATAATGAGGATGTAAAGGTACCACTTATCAATAGCTTACGTAAACTATCACCTCTAATTGGTAAACTAAAAGAGAGGTTTTAAGAACTTATTGTTCCCCAAGGCCTAAGTATGGTATTAGAGAAAGATCGTACAACTTATACAGATAAATTTTATATCAGCGTTACGTTGGCTTGTAAACTTATTGGACGCAAAATTAATATTCGATTACAATAATTCAAAAGCACTTATTGATCTCTCAGAACAAATAAAACCATAATAATCACTCATTTCGGGGAGGAGTTAAATGGTACAGAAAATCAGTGTTTGAGCTTATTTTAGGAACAACAGCTGGGTATATTCTATATAAGGAGGTAACAAAAAGCAAGATGTCAATAACAGAATTTAAAAAAAAATTTTTGAAACCCTATTTTCACCTCAACTAATTTCTACAAGAAGACACTGGTGAACACAGTGTGTTATAAGATTCAGAAAAAAGAAATTGCTGTGTAGTGTGCTTCTCTAGCCTAGCACAACAGTACGATACACAGTGACCCATTTCCCGAAAAAGGTGGACAAAAATCGAAAAACTCAAGTTCTTAATTTCACGTTTAGTACCCCGAAATTTGATAAACTGCACATCGCTGTGGAAAAACAATCAGTTGGGCCTTCAAACATAAAGTGTAAGCGTGATCAAAGTGACTCATCTATGCGACGCTCTCGCCACACGTTTGCAGCGTAAATTTGGGCGGTGTTAAAAGTGTTATTAATTTTAGTTCAAGTGACTTTTTACACTCCAAATTAATTAAGAATGCTGTCGAGTGTATGTAAAATGCTTTCCATATGTTGTTTAATATAATTTACGTTTTTCCCGAGTATCAACAGTGACGTCAAACGTAACTCTTTATTGTTTCTTTAAGCATTAATATTTTTGAAAATTAGAAAAATAGTTGTAAGTTTGATCGAGTTTGATAGTTTACATTATTTTAAAATGAAGTTTGTGGTGTAGTGTTTTGATTTTTTGCGCATGTTGAGCCAGCATATCATACAGTTGTGGTGGCAAAAGCTCGCTGTTATCCGCCAGGTTTTGATGTTACTGAGACTGTAGCGGAAGTTCTATTGCAATCTTTATTGGATATCAAGCAAAATTCTTTCGGTACAAGCTAGCGCAATTCAAACGTTATCTCCAGAAAAAGTCAACAGTTTACAATTGACTGCAAAATACGGATTTGACGGTTCTTCTGGTCAAAGTCAATACAAACAAAAGTCTAACGTCAGACGCGAGTATTCGTTTACCATCGTTTGTGTCATTGCGATTAACGGGAAGTGAAGATGAAAATCCATTGATGTGACAGAATCCTAAACCTTCTTCTAATCAATTTTGCAGTCCAATAAAGGTGCAGTGTATTTGCAAAAACATTACTTCAGCTTGATTACTTCATTACATTACTTCAGGAAAGTAGTTATGTTGAAGATCAGGTAGCTGCACTTGCCCCAACCAAACAGTTGTAGACGGAAAAAATATCACTTGCTTACTTACAAACTAATATTTACAATGATTCATGGTAAAGTTAGAGATACAATAACAATGACAAAATCTAACATGCATTGCTATTTGTGTCAAGCCACGTCTAAACAATTTAACAAACTTGATGAGGTTATGTCATTACCAGTAGATGAAAAAAATGATCGGTTTGGTTTAGCTACTTTACATGATTGGATACGTTGTATGGAATACTTTTTACACATAGGATATAAACTGAGTACTAGAAAATGGCAGGAGCGATCCGAGGAAGACAAAAAATGTGTAGAAATGGGGTAACAAGCACTACAGAAGGGTTTCAAATTGCGACTTGGATTCATTGTTGATTCTCCAAAAGAGGGAGGATTTGGGACCAGCAACGATGGTAATACGGCTAGGCGATTTTTTAAAAACTTATTTTTTTCGAATGAATGAATTCTTTCATTAAAAAGTCTGTCATTTTGGATCCACCATTTTAGATTTAAAAAAATATATCAAAGTGATAATCCGCCACCCTCAAAACCTTTATATACCAATTATTGTATTCATGCAAATCTTTTTTGATTTTTGTCCTCCTTTTCCGTGAAATGGGCCACTGTGCGTAGGAGAATAGTAACAAACAGAACACAGCTTGCACCAAATACTACTGCGTACCTTGTTTCTTTGAAGCTCATGTTGTCAAATAATTTATAAGTTAAAAGCAACTTTACAGTCTACGGGAAGCAACAAATACAAATACATAGGTTCTGCGGCTTAAACGAACTACCATACAACCGGAATCAATTTGCAGTGGGCGGCACAAATGGTCAATATTAAAGAAGCTAGGAGTAGGACGATTATATGCTTCTGCTTAATATTTTGAGCAGATCATACGTTCCTCCATCATAGCTAACAAAAAGTGTTAGATAAACATTTTTAATTAGCTCAAATGGATAAATGATCCTAGTACAGGGTTTCTAGTCCACCAGAGGAAGTACGATTTTTTTTTCGAAAAGTTCTACGCTATCCGTTTTTGTCAGTGCAGTTTCTGCAATGTTTTTCCACAAACTCTTTCTGTTTTGATTAAAAATTGAAAACTTTCTAAAACAAACACTGCTAATCTTTGCGAGAGTGTACAAGCTCTGCCCGTAGTGAAACGTAGTTAAAGGTAGTAGTGTATAGAGTGTAGACCTATAAGCATCAGATTTTTGGAATTTTTGTAGCAAAGTAGTGTGCCAACTGACTTTTGACTGCAGCTGTAAAGTCAGTCATTTAGAATAAGAACGTGATATAAATAATAAAAAACAAAATTGCTTTCAACAAATGGATTTTAAAGTTGTTCAGACCGACTATCTGCTTTTTTCAGGAAGTATAACTGTGCCTGATTCTCGTTTATTTTAAAACTGTCTTTATAAAGATAAAAGAATCCACCAGTATTTGTTAGATTTATAATAATATATTACTTCTGATCTTAAAATGTGAACGCATTCGTAAATTCTTTATGTGCAAAAACATTCATAAGTCTCGTATACAAGGTCTGTTCAAAAAGTATCGCGATTTTTGAATTTCCACGGGTTACGTATATTCGATTTTCGATTTTTTTGTGGCGTTATGTTGGTACTCATGTCCCTCACTTATGCTGACAAGTTCGGCCATTTTGAATGTTCAGTTAATTTTTGACAGCTGTTTTGCTTGGACGTGTTTTGGCTCGTCTTCGATTTTTGCCTGTTCCAGAAAATGGATCAACGAATCTATATCAAATTTTGTGTGAAAAACAAAATTAAGTGCGCGGACGCATTCCGAATGTTGACTGCGGCATATGGTGAAGCTACCTTGGACCGAAGCAACGTTTATTGGTGGTACAAAATGTTCTCAGAGGGCCGAGAAGATGTGAACGACGAAGAGCGTGCCGGACGCCCGAGCACGTCAACAACAGACGAAAACATTGATGAAGTGAAGAAAATAGTATTGGCCAATCGTCGAATCACTGTTCGAGAAGTTGCTGAGGACCTAAACATATCGATTGGCTCGTGCCATTCGATTTTTACCAATAATTTGGGCATGAGACGGGTCGCCGCGAAATTCGTACCAAAATTGCTCAATTTCGACCAAAAACAGCATCGCATTAACATTGCTAAGGAGCTGTTGGACTCTGTCCGCGACGACCAAAATTTGCTCCAGAGGGTCATAACTGGTGATGAATCATGGGTTTATGGTTATGACGTGGAAACCAAAGCTCAATCATCCCAATGGAAGCTGCCGCACGAGCCGAGACCGAAAAAAGCGCGCCAAGTTCGGTCTACTGTGAAGGTTTTGCTTACAGTTTTCTTTAATTGCAGGGGCGTGGTACATCATGAATTCTTGCCACAGGGTAGAACGGTCAATAAGGAATATTACCTGCGAGTTATGCGCAATTTGCGCGAAGCAATCCGCCAGAAACGCCCGGATTTGTGGAAGAACAAAAATTCGCTTTTGCACCATGGTGACGCCCTTGCTCACACATTGTTGCTTGTGCGCGAATTTTTGGCCAAAAACAACACACTAATGATGCCGCAGCCACCGTATTCCCCAGACCTGGCCCCCTGTGACTTTTTCTTGTTCCCGAAACTGAAGAGGCCCATGAAAGGACGACGCTACGCTACGATTGAGGAGATAAAGACGGCATCGAAGGAGGAGCTGAACAAGATCACAAAAAATGATTTTTTGAAGTGCTTCGAGGATTGGAAAAAACGTTGGCACAAGTGTATAATATCTGATGGGGATTACTTTGAAGGGGACAAAATAGATATTCATGAATAAATAAATAATTTTTGAAAAAACACAAAATTTGCGATACTTTTTGAACAGACCTCGTATGGACTATTTTTCCTACTAAAAATGTTATTACGGCTCAGATATCTCTTAGCGGTGTATTACCAAGAAATCTTTTTGTAGAAAATTCTTCCATTGAGACAACTTGTCCTCTAGGTTCAGCGAATGCAGTCGTGAAAAATTACTAAAAATTGTTTTTGAAACGATTTAGTTGAAACTAATATAGCCGTGGAGGTTACGTTGGAATTTGATACGGAGAAAAATCGAATAGAAGAGTGGCTCCTATTGTGTTTATATCAAAGGGTCGACTTACTGCTAAGATAAAATAAAACAGTTTCCAATTATTATTGTATCTACTTAATAAATCTTTCTTTTCATGGTAATCTAACAAAAATTAATAACAAAAGGGCTCAAAAAACACTTTTATAAAATCTAAAGCTGTAGTACTTTTCTATAGGATATTTATTCAATTTACATCCATATTTCTAACTATACCAGCTTGAATCTTTAATGCTGTTAATAATAATAACAATAACTAAGAATTTAGGTGTTTTCTCAACTTTAAACATAGGCAACTTTGAAATTATTTATCTGAATAACTTCTAGTTGTAAATTTGCCTTTCTAGTTTGGGACACCCTGTGTAGGTAAATGGGATAGAATATGCCATTCTAAATGCTTCTATAATCCTCCCAAAATCATTAGTTAGAATTAAACAACAGACTTGATTTAAAAAACTTGATTTTATTTAAAAATGATATCGAGTTAACCATTTGTTATTATTTATTAAATTACTAGGCATGGTCTTGGGTTTCTTGGGATCGGTTACGCTATTTTTAAACGACATATGTATTTCTCTTGGACTACTATCATAAAGAAACTAACGCTGTGCTTCATATTGATTGTTGCAGACACAGCAATCTGTCTGGCAGGACCATGTATTATTTTTACATTGAACAAAGCCCATAAAAAAAGCAGATGATTAAAAATATCGAATTACATATTTTAAACAAAGCTGCAAATACAGCAAACGAAAAGATCGTAAAACTGAAATAACTGCACATAATACATAACGACAGCTAATTTGTTAAACCTGATTAAAACTATTGTTATATAAATTGGCACACAGAGGTGCAATTAAACTTTTATGTGTAGTGTAATGATTATTATTACATGTACGGCAAGCCCCACTTGCAATTTTAATTTGGATAGGGCTACTTGAACAAACTTGAAGTGTAAGTACATGTAGAGTATTCACGAGCTATGAAATTTCTAAAGTTCAAGTGGTGACGTTTTTATGATAAAAATAGAAAATTCAGTAGTGGTGCGAAATATATAAATTCAAACGATTGCATGTAAGTTTTTATTCATAAAATATTCTATACATTTGCTCTTTATTACTTAAAAATGTTTCCAAACGTTTTATTTTTATTATTCGTAAATTTACTGGTCGTGTGTGTATCTGCACGACCAGATATACAATTGAAAAATGGTAAGTAGTTCAATGAATCCGCAATAATCTAGCAAAAACCGGAAATGTTTACGAATTTTTGAATTTCAGATATAGAAAATGAAAGACACGCAATGCATAGTTTTACTGATGAAGATGAAAGGCGTATGTTTAAGAAGTATAATCCTGAAGAAGAGGATGCTGCTTATTGGAATAAACAAGCCCAGTTGAGATTGAACGAAAAACTTGCTGCACCTTTAATTAAAGGTTAGTAATTACAATGTAAATATTTGTAAATCTAGTATTAATTTAAATTATTTATTTATTGATATCAAGTTTTTGTTACCCTTGAGTGTTTTAAACATGATACTTATCTATGTATCTTTAATCGTTCATTTTGTAAGCGTTTTTTGATATAAATAACAGTTACAGACATTTTAATTTATTTGCAATTTCTGTTAGATTATCTTTCTTTAAATTAAAAAATTGAACATATTTATCAAATAAATATAATTGATAATAATAAATAGTGTATGGTATACAAGAATGATATGAAGAAAACTATTTTTATGTTTTTTAAAATCCTTATGATATCCAGATTCAAGCATTCGCCTGGACATACCAGCCTTTCTAGATCTAATTTCAATCATTCCATTACCAAAGTTAACTTTAAGATTCTCCACGTTTTTTTGTCCATTTTGTTAGCTTTGTATTTAGATACTCTTATCATTTTTGTGCTTTATTATGCCAATATGGACAATAATCTTTTTCTCACAAAGTTTACGAGTTTACAATTATGTCTTACAACTTTAACTAGCCTTTCCTTTGGATGTCATTTGACCGTTTTAAGAGAATTACTGTCACTTATTACCAGTGTTGTAACGTATCAAGTCACATGTATCTAGATACCTTTGGGACATTTGAGAGAGCTTCTAGTTACTTTTCCCAATTTAGTATCGGTATCTGTTACTAGTTACATTTTTTGTGTAGCTGGCAGAAGTATCTAGATACACATCAATTACAATTTTATTTTGTGATTTCATGGGATAGAAATCTAAAATGAGCAGCATTCTCTCAAATTTAGACGGCACAGAACAGAGCTGTGAATATGATCCCATACAGCACAAAAGGTTTCAGACATGTTCCTGAAGAGTTTCAGTCTTTCTGATATCTTTATATAACAATTCAGGAACATTTGTAAATCAGCTTTTTCCCTTATCGGTATAATGTTAACAATAACAATAATAATGTATCTTAATGGGTATCTATTCTTTTCAGTAATTGTATCTATATCTAGTTACTCAACAAAAATATAAATTCCACTCAGTATCTGTATCTGTAACTACATATTTAAAAAAAATGGTCCGTTACAAAACTGACTATTAATATATACTAAATAATAACTTCGAATCCTTCCTGGACAGAAAAATCCTTTAGACAAAACGTTCGGCAACAATTGAAATCTTTTCCCAAGCTGATTTAGCGAATATACACAATGACGATTATACATACAGGGTGACATTTGGAAAAATTTCAAAGAGCCGTATTTCTTTAAATGAGAAAAATCAAAAAAATTCTTAAAACCGTTTTGGTAGTATGCAGGGGGAACAAAGTGACTCCACAAATATTTGCAAACACCTCCCTAGAAATTGAATGACATTATCTGATTATCCGGTCACGAAAATTTTCTATTGAAACAGACTGTGTTTTGTATATCATCGTCTTTAAATGATCCCCAAAAAAAATCCACTGATGTAAGATCCGGAGATCGCAGTGGCCATTCTATGGGACCTTTTTTTCTAATCCACTATTGTGCCATTTACAAATTTCCGAACAGCAATTACATAATGAAGCGTAAATGAAATGTGTTGGAAATAAATTAAATTTTTATTTAAATTCATGTTTCCGTCAATTGAATTTCGTCGATTCTCTACTTCATGTATGATGAGAGGTTCGATAGTAGTCCGTACCATGTACAGAATAGGTAGGTAAGTAGTAGATATCTCCATTTACATTTTCTTCGAGGAACACAAGACCAATAATTATATCTTTTAAAATACCTGCCCAAACGTTACTTTTTTGAAGTCGTTGGGTATGTCCATCATGAAAAAGATGCCGATTTTCATCGGACCAATAGCGGCAGTTGTGTTTACTTACTGTCCCATTAAGATAAATGTACATTGGTCACTAAGCCAAATGCTTTTCAGTAACTCTAGATCATTTTAAATTTTCTCCGCCGTGTCTTCACGAAATTGAATTCTTCAGTCGTAGTCGTTTTCGGTCAGTTCTTGAAGGATTTGCATTTTATGAGGATAGAATGTATGCAACTTAAAAGCTGGTCGTACCGTTTCTCGCGAAATTCCTGTGATAGTCGCTGCTTTTCGAACAGACGATGTTGGAGTTGCAGCAAAATGACCTAAAACTTCTATCTGGGCGGCTTCATCCAGTGCTCTTTGTCCGACTCTTTTCTTATTTGCCACTGACCCCGTTTCTTCAAATTTGGTACTTAACTTTCCGACCTAGGTATGACTGACACTTTCTCTCTGGTGTCTGGCATTGAAAACAGCAGCTGATCTTAACGCAGATCGGCCCTCAGAACCGAACATGAAAATAATTTCAACTCTTTCAATTAACGTATACACCATTATCAAACTTGTAATAACACAAAATACTTTTGGATAATAAGGTTTACTAATAGAAGGAGGGTTTATTTATTTGAGAATGGTTGTTCTGGCCTCATATCTGTGGGGTCATTTTGGTTCTCCCTAAATACTACCAAAACGGTTTTGAGTATTTTTTGATATCTCTTATTAAAAAAAGTCGCCTATAGAAATTTTCAAAATGTCACCCTGCATGCTTTATTGTATGAGGAACTATAAGGCACCGATACAAAAACTAAAAGGTTAAATTAAGTATGCCAACATTCTCAATAACCATGGAACTCTACTAGGTCTTCCTATTTTTT
>VTPC01087404.1:0-13049 GCA_011009095.1 Ignelater luminosus | reverse complement strand
GGTATATAAAATATATTGGCGTGCACTCGGTATAGAACTACTAAACAGCATTATTACAATTAGTATTAATACATTTCTGATTGCGGTGCTGTTAGCAAGATTTAATTAATTTAATAATAAAAATAATAATAAAATAGAATAAGCTGTAACTAAAAACAAAGACACAAATTTAATTACCTGGTGTATCTATAAATTTCCTCAAAGACCCAAATAGAAAATGTTCGTCCGGACCAGGAATTTGATTGATTATTTTTTTCAAATCAGCCCTACTCTTTAAGGATTTCATTAGAAGTATAACCAAACTTGCGCAACAACACAACAGAAGAATTGTACTCCACATTTTCTTCAAATCGATTATTTCCTACAATTTAAAAAAAAGTTGTTGTGCAGACAAATCGGAAATATACAGAAACAATAAATAAATGATACACTGAGAACCGTTTTTATATCAATACTTAAGATAAATATTCATTAGTATTAAGATAATAAAGTTGATGCAATGCATACTTCGATTTGTTCTGTACGATTCAGTTTTTAAATGCTTACTCATTACTGAAAGTACACGACGTACACTGTGAAAATATCTCGTATGAAATACTGACAAAGTATAACTAAAATGGATTTCATTTTCAATCTTAATATTAAATTCATCATATAACAATGATTTTTAATATCTAATGAGCCTTTTATTGTAAAATTTGACTATAAAACTAATAATATGTAAAAGAAATAATTATTTTGATGTATCATTAAGAATTAGCAAACAGTCAAATTATCAGTCTGAGCTTTGAACTAATCTCGTGATAGAAATATTTCTATTAAAAAGTATTTTGTTTCAAGGTTACTATACAGTGTGCTGATTAAGTATGGAACAAATTCTATAACTCGAAAAATATTACATAATATTTCGAAAAAAAACAAAAAGGGGTGTAACGATTTAAATTGCTGAGCATATTTTAATATTATACACAAATCAATGACGTCATCAATATTTTTTTAAATGGCAACTCCAAAATATTTTTGCAGATTATTATTTACCATTGAATTCCGTGTACAATGATCTTTAAATTTTTCAAATTTGTTCACGCTTTTCGGAGTTATTATTTTTTTTGTGTCAAGACATTCTAAGTGGTATTTCAACTATTTAAATCTAGTACACTTGATTTAAATTAAATTAAAAAATCAAGTATACATCAACTTGATTTTACCCTATGTCATCTAATTAGATTTCTGTTATTTGCTATTTGAATCTTGATATTATTATTTGTTGCAAATACCCAGATTTTTAACAAACGAGGACGATGCGTTTAACAGAGAAAACGTGAGAAAAATTCGAAGGTTATTGTACACAGAATTTAATGGCGAATAATAATCTGCAAAAATATTGCGGGGTTGCCATTAAAAAATATATCGATGACGTCATTGGCCGAATAATTATGACGTCATTGATTTGTGCATAATATTAAAAAATGCCCAACAATCTAAATCGTTACACCCTTTTTTGTTTTTTTCGAAATATTAATATTTTTCGAGTTATTAAATTTGTTCCATACTTAATCAGCATACTGTATACACCTAACATCATTTCATGTTATATAGTAGTAACACAGAGTTAATAGTGACAGATTTAGATGAAGCCTCCGTAGAAATTTATTTATAATTCAAAAATTAGTTCAATGATAATGATCAACACTAACCTAACTATAGTCGTCTGCACCAAAAGGTTCTAGATAGAACTTGTAATTGCATCTTCATTTGCTGTATTGGGGCACTTTTGTCAACTTTCAAACTTATTTATTTGATACCAAAAACAAAAGAATAATTATGTATAACGTTATCTAAAAGACAGTATTTAAAGCGAGCTGTTCAGTACATAAAAATCAAGGAGGCGTTCTATTAAAAGAATGTTGCATTTAGAATCTACAAAAAATAAATTTGAAGACTTTCCATAATGTTTATACGGTTTGATCGAGAATGATCTTGAGTTGTGTTGCTGTTGCAGGCTGGGGTGAAGGCAGTGGCGACATAACAGCAGCCGTTATTTCCTCCTGATGGCAAGCTCTGCTCTTGCTTTAGATAGTTGTTTCTTTCTCACGAATTCTGTAAAATATTTGTTACTCGTATACTCACAACGATGCAACGGGCGGTTTTGTCGTATTTTGCGATGAAAACTACTTGTCTACTTCTCTTTTGAATTGAGCTGCAATGCGGTATGGTTAGTATTTTGCGGGTAATTTCTTCAGCGTCTTGCAACAATCTTCTATGAATTTTTGGAATTTTTGTAATCGAATTTATTAAACTCTTGCAAAGGGATACTGATAATGACGGCTATAGGCTGCTGCTGCTGCTGTTTCTGTTTAAACTGGTTGTTGAATACTTTGGAAATTGAGATTTCTATTTTGATTTTTTTTAAATTTGAGGCTCAGCTACTAATAGATTTGGCGCCATGTATTCGATCCCAAATCCGAAAAATGTCTTTCCGGCTTCAACTCACGTCGGTCAGGTATAGCTTCACTTAGTGTGTGCTTGTTTATACTATCTATGTATCTCAAAACAATGCAAAATAGGATACGTGGTGATACAGACCCTTTGATTATTTTGATTTGAAAAAGTTTTTCTATGCAAAATAGAATCACCTTGCGTAGCTGTTCTAAATGAACAATGAGATTTTAATAACGACCCTAGAAGTGATTCACTGTTGGTTTATTATATTTTTATGTAAAGCCATGTCATAATTGAAAATCAGTGGCTTTTGTAAGGATTTAGAAAATATCAAAGTATACATGGTGTTTCTAGGTTTTGCTCAAACTGATCATATAAATTACTCTGAAGAGAGGAAATATCTTATCAAATCTAAATCTGATAAAATAAGTCGTTCTAAAAGTATTCCAAAATAAACTGAATTTTTTCATGACCTTCCAACTCTCTGTATTTCAAAAATGAGATCCCAAAACTCTATGGTTATAGGAACTTTTTTGCTTAGAATGACCTGTCAAGTCACCCTCTGAAAAATCTTCTGAAATAAAAATCAAACAACAAATAATCACACTTTTATTATGTCACCTGTATCTATACAGCGTCAATTATAGCTTTTGTTAATTAATTACCACATCCATAATTATGATTTTTATTATATTAATCTTGTTTGTCTTTTTAGAAATTTAACTCTAATTCCATTTCTAGTTTTCAGGACAAAATGAGTGATCATAGTGATATCAGATGGCTGATCAACAGGCTCCAAAACAAAATTTCGTAGTATATACGAAACAATCGTTTTGATTTCCAGAAACGCAAACTTTTGTCCTAAAATAAAACTGTAAAATTTTATCTTCAACTGAAAGATTCCAATCTTACCAATACAATTCCTAGGCCCAGCACTAAAAGGAATATAGGCGAATGGGTGACGTCCTGCAGAATTTTCTGGCAAAAATCTATCTGGATCAAATTTCTCTGGTTCAGGATAAAGTTGTGGATTGTGATGTAGATCATAAATGTGTATGTGCATTATGGTATTACTTGGAATTGTGTATCCTGTATACGTGTGTATTTCTTCTTCTGATACTCTTGAAAGAAATGGAACACTTGGATAGAATCTTAAAGATTCTTTTAACACTCTTTCCAGGTAACGTAGATTTTGTAGATCTTGAAAAGTAGGTGCACGATTTGAATCTCCAAATACATCTTGTAGCTCTTGTACTACCTTTTCCTGTTTTATTATACAAGATTAGTAGTAATTTAAAAATATTTTTATGTTAGTACCTGTATATCTTTGTGACAAGCCAATAGTAGCAATGTGAACGAAATACAAGCTGTTGTGGTATCATGTCCCTAAAATAATAGAATTAATATCAATATAATTTACACCTTTTATATGTTTTACTTCGAACATAAATGTGTCGACTTCCTCTCGAATACCTTCATCATCTATAGGCTCTCCTGAGTATTTTGCTGAAATTAAAAGATCCAACATTGCTAATTGTCTTTTCAATGGCGAAAAAGTACCAGAACTTAATGTAACTAAATCTATGGGCTCCTTAAAATTATCTTTACGGTTTTTTATAACACTTCTAGAAAAACCATGAAGAATCTTTAAGAGTTTGTTCTGTTCCCTGTACAATGATGTCAACCTAAATGATGCTCCATAGTAATACCAAATACGGGTTAAACGATGGAAAAGAATTTCTCCCAATCTAGAAAATAATTATTTAACCTAAAAACATTACATAACAAATTAGGGAAGCTTACCTAAATATGGCGTTTGTATATTCCTGTGACTTTGCATCTTCTTCTAGTTTAGTCCCCATAGCGGTTTCTAAAACCAAAATATTAACAAAAGCGTTAACTATTTACTAGTTAATCTACCACATATAGCACGTAATGTACATTGAGTGATAATTGGCACAATATTGGTGTAAGGTTTTTCGCATTCTATTTGAAGTTGTTTTACTAGTAATTGGCTTTCTTCGGTGAAGATTCCTATAAATTGCTGTAAAATATTAAAATGGAAAGCTGGTGTCAAAATCTTTCTTCTGTTTTGCCATTTTAATCCTGAAACAACAAGAGATGCAAGATTTTAAATACATGTCGAGCTGCAAGATGTACATATATATGCTAACTTCTGATTCATATTAACCTTAAATTTAATTAATTTGTTAATTAATTGTCTTTTTTGGTCTTTATTTTCGTAACTTTCTGTTAATGTCGCAGTTCTGACTGGTATATCTTGTAGTTTATTGACTAACATCCAAATATTGAATTGGTTCTCTTCAAAATCAGAAGTGACCTGTCTTGTCAATTATCTTTTAACACATTTTGCAACGGTCAGGTTTCTGTAGAAATACCATGTATAACGAGGTTAAGGGAAAACGAAACAAAACAGTTTGTTAGCTTAAACAATTGAAAAAACCCAAGGAGAAATAATTGAACAGCACCAAAACTATTGCGTTTAAATCTCCGTAACCTGCTATAGTGACAGCTTCTCATAAAAGATCAGTTGATCTTAAAAACAATCATGACACGTGTAATACTGTACATGTCGACAACATTGAAAAATAATTGTTTACTATCGCAATAAAAAGTCTTGGCCCTTCACTTCGAAAGTTCATATTTCACTAACTATCTAATGAATTTTGATCAAATAAATTCCATTTTAATGGCATTTAAGAAATTTTTCAAGTATTCATTTATTTATTAGGGCAAAATAAGTTCCAGAAAACCAGGTTTATCATTCGTATTTTAAGAATTTTTGTTATAATTGTAAAAAGTGTCAAAATCTGATTTTTGAAATTTTCTAAATATTAAAAGTCAACGCAGCTACTGCAGTTACTTTTTGATCATGTAACTAACAGTATTTTTTCAGTAAATACATAATAGCATAAAAATTTTATATATCATATGTAAATTTTATTCAATACCTTCATTAATATACAAAACAAAGATAACAAGCGATTTATTTTATTTATTTATTTATGTACAAAAAAGTCGATATGCATATAATATTACATGACCCAAAGTGTAAGTGATATTATGAACAGATGAAACACTTCTAGTATTTACATCATTCTTCCTTCCTTTGTTTTTATTAAAGTGTTAATAAACTTGGTCACACAACATTTAGAAATGCCACAGACAATAAAATTAGCTTTAAGAAGGTTAGTATATGATCTTTTTAGACACATTTGCAAAAACTTACCGCTTTGCAGAAGACACCATCACCATCTAAATAAAGTTTTGAATGGAACCCGATTTACGTAAATATTTTAGATGACACTATTTTAACAGCTTTGCAGATAAATAGTTTAACAATGTAATAAAAACAAAAAAATCGAGTATCATAATCACTTTCAACGATTTCAATCAGTTTTGTCTCTTCCTAGGTGCAAGTTAGTTTAGACCATATAGTGCTATATACTATTGCAAATGAAATAAGAAAATACCAAAATATAAAGAGTGATTTAGTTATTCCATTTAAAAAATTAGGAATACTAGATTTTGCCCTGTGGAAAAGGATCTTATGACCAAAGTCTTAATAGTGACTTCTAAAGACGAGAAATCTACGGTTATCTTTTTGTTGTGACATTACCAAGTTTCTTAATCATATCAGAATCTTTATTGTTGCAATATTTATGAATTTGTGTTTTCAAAGCAAAACCTGCATTAAATTGAGCTATAAAACTGCAATTATTTCGCTATTTAACCATCTCTGTCGCTGTAGTAGTCTCTAAGATTCTTATACTAAACATCGAAAAACATTCACCCTGTATGAGCTTACTAATAAAATAAAAGGCATCATAAAATCTTGATTAACAGACCTGACAGCAATTCATATAAAATTACATATAGGATATACTCATTTTTGTATTACGTGAACGACCTGGTAGCTTAATTGGTAAAAGCGCTAATCTAGCTGACCCAACAGCCGCAGGTTTGAGTTCAGTTCGAGGTTGAAAATTTCCCTATAAGTATTAACATTAATTAGATGTCTTTAACTATACGATATTTTATAGGCTTTTATTAAAAGCGCTATTTTCGGAGATAATATGTTGGAACGCTGATGTTTTTGCACTAAGTATTGTTTTAACGACTGGATTTTGATCAGACAATTTTTTTATTTATTTCTTATAATTCTCATTATTTTAAGATTATCTTCTGTTAGTGTTTTAATTAATGCACTTATTTCTAAATTACTACATTTCTTATGCAGAGCTACTAATAAGTTATCTATTTTGCATAGAAATAAACTCGTGCAAACATTCACGCCAACCTATTTTTGCACTTATTAATAATTAATATTGTTAGTAATAATAATAACAATATTAATCTAAAGGTGACATCGGAAAAAACGTTAATTATGGGTTATAAAACAAATTTCTGCATAGAAGTATTCTCATCCGTATACAGGGTGATTCTGAAATAAAGGGTATCCTTTTAATAGGTGATAAGTGAGGCTAAAAGAAGACAAAAAATGAAGAAACGAAGTGGCTCCGTGAAAGTTGAAAATCTTCACAATTTTCCGAAATATTAAATACTGAAGCCGCCTATGGTTAGAAAAAGGAAAGTGTTCTTTGTATTCTCGCCTTCGGAGTAAAAGTGAAAGTTAAGGAGATTTACGGTTGTTGTAAAACCATTGTAGTGCAAGAATGAAAATTTGCCAGTCGTGCCTATTTTCTTTGAACTAACGCAGGTTCTTCTTCTTCTTCTTCTTAAATCTGAAGTTGAGGAGATCAAAGAAATTGTGATATGTTTAACAGGCAGGGTTGTTGAAATGTATTAAGACAGTAAAAAGATAATAGCATAATTTATGTCACGAGCAATTAGACTCCAGTCTTGCAAGCAACATTTTAATCCCTTATTATTATTTAGTCATTTGAATAGAAACCATTATGGAAGATACTACTAATTATCGCTTCTGTATTTAACTCAATTCCATAAAATCAACCAATTTTTATTTATGTAGCATAATGCTTATTGAAGTTTTTGGTTCTTCGGAATTTTACAGAAAAAAGTCACTAACAGTAAAATTTTAATATTTTTCCGTTTACAGATCAAAAAGTAAATGTTATAAACGTGTCCATAGGTTATTTATGGCATTGTAGAAACCAGAAAAACTATTATAAGCGTTTAAAGTGCGAGAAAGGTTTGGTGTGTTTACCATGTTTTTGGCGAAATAGCGGTTCCTTTTAACATAAGCTATCGCTTTCTTTTATCTCAAGCAAGTAGTAAATAGTAAGTCTGTCAACTAAGCAAGTACAGCAACTTTATTTTACCCCCCATCATGTTTACTTCTTAATCCAAAAAAGCGAGAATTATAAAAAGGTTTCTCGTCAAAACGTTTTCTTGGAGATTAAATATTTGGTACCTGCTTCTTTCAAAGGTACTGGCTTTACCCTAACAACATATTTCAATAGTAAAATGAAGGTCTCTGACCGCTGCCTATTTAACGCGAAAATATAGCTTCTTTTGTTAATGTCAGAAATGCGAATTTGTTGCTGCATTGTTTTTTGTTGAAACCACTCACAAAATGTTCGTCTCGGTGCAAAGTCATTTTCAGCTAAATGCTGAACCCGTTGTACGTGATAGGGATGTAATAAGTACGACTTTAATATCCGATGCGCTGTTGCTTGGGAAACGTTCACGTCGCGTGCGATACCGCGGGTACTTATTGTAGGATCTTCATTAATCATATCTAATACATCTTCTTCCGCTTGAAGAAAGTGTGGTGCTCGTTCTTGTCCACGGCCTTCATATGTTGCGACGGTGCTACCTGTATCACGAAGTCGTTGTATCGTTTGCAGTATTGTATTCCGCGAAGGCTGTCTTCGTTGTGGAAAACGATCGGCGTACAGTCGTTTTGTCGCTTCTACATTATAATGACATTCTCCATACATTAAAGTTATGTCTGCCAACTCTGGAGTGGAAAACATCTCCCTCACTTTAAATTTTTTCACACCTTGTCACTCTCAGGAAAGTCAAAGACCGACTGATTCTGACAACATGTAAATAGCTACCTGCCAATGACAAGGAGGGTTAGTCCACCCCTATCGATTTTTACTTAAGTAAAAGTATGAGAGCAGGACCGGCTTGGCTTAGCGATTAAATTTCAAAAGTCTTTTTCTCGGAAACTATGCAATTTTTACCTACCTTTTTTTATCGCAAATGTATGTACTATCACACCGCTATCCACCTTTAAGAGGATACCCTTTATTTCTATTATCTGGCTGTAGCAGTGAATGCTGGGAACAATTCAGTTTCACCGCCATCCATACGCAGAATATTATGGGAATCTATTCTGGCAGTGGACTGTCAACCCAATTTGAGAATCTCTCCTCCTTAGCGAATAATTTAATTCAGTTAAATTTGGTTATTTTTTAATCCATTACAAAATTTATCTTTGCTTAGTAATAAAAATTAGAGTAACCTCACCAGATTTATTAAGGATCTTTTATTTTAATAAAACAAAAAAGAAAAGCTCCCTTTAATTCAATTTTCTTGTTGACCGTTATTTTTTTGTTCCTATCAGTTAAAGTTTTGATAAATGCTCGATTCGGATGTAATTGATGATTATTTATTTTGTGTTTCCAGTTTTTATAATTCTTTCTTTCAGCAAGCAATTTCGATCGAAAGCTGCTTCCTGCATTTTGTGGTAAGACTGATTCATTCCTTCAATTATTATCCGATTGTTAATTTTAATTTATTTTTTTTATGTTTCTTAAATTTCACTACACCTAAATAATTTCAAGTTCTTTTTTTAGACTTCTCATTTAATTAAATTTTCCTTTCAATTTTTTAATTTTGAGATATCGGAGTTTGTTTCTTGCAGTACTCCGATGTGTTAAATTTTTTCATTACAATACAAATTAATGCATAAAACGCTTACATTAAAAATTCACGTTTTCTTAACGCCTCTCTCTTCTAGATTAATATTTATAACAATAAATATCAACTTAATTATTGTAATAATAACTCCGCATAAATTATTATTATCAAATAAAAAACATTGTACACTTCATTACTTCATTAATGATGACTCAAAAGACAAGAATTGTTCATTGGTATTTTCTGGTGATTCTGTAATTTTATACGGGGCGTATCTTTAAAATGTCTTCAAACCTTAAAGGCGTATTCTATGTGCAATAACGTACAAGAAAGTTTAAATTAACCTAAATTAATCCTAGAGTGTACCGTTTCTAAAATACAGAATGTCAAAGTTAAACACCCCCTTACCTATCCCACACTGGTGGAAATACCTAAATTAGATTTTATCACAATAATCATACAAAAGCTTCATCTAAATATTGCACATAGTTTCTAACATATTCAAAAACCAAATTACTAGAAATTAAGTTCTAACATCCTCAGATATCGCAAAATTCTATTTATCAAGCTAAACTTTCTCTGCTAGGTTGATTTTAGATTCCAAAACTAAAAGAATTATATATTTTTCCAGTGGTGTAACATACTTTTTTGCATATATCTGTGTTTTTCTCCTTTCAAGCGATTTGGACCCCTTCACTCGTCTTTTGTTTTCGTATAACCGACCTAAAGAAGTTAATGGAGGGCGAAGCCCGACTGTGTGCCACTTCATGAGAAGTAAAACTCGCTGTAGGCCGCCTTCCGAACAGCGTTAGAGTATAACTGATTTAAAAAGATTGATAGTGGGCGAAGCCCGATTATGTGCTACCGCAGGCGACTTGATAGATAACAAATCTCGATTGTAGGCCGCCAAAGAAGATTAATGAAGGGCGAAGCCCCACCGTTTCCAAAACTATGGAATGGTTGATCGGTAGCCGCCTAAAGTGGTCATACTAATACCTGCTGTAATCTTAAACGGATAGTTCTTGGTGGGAGTAAAGTTAATTTTTCTTTATTCTGTGGCAATTTATTGTTTTGGCAAAATCTCTGCTACAGAGAAATGTCTGCCAATACAATCAAAAAAATGAAGGTGATACTTTTGATCAAAAAATATCTGAAAAGATGTTTTTGGTTCGTTTTTTTCGCAATAACCTTGAAGATTTCCTCTGTAAAACACTTTATTACATCATATATTTTTCTTGTATGATATTATCTCTAGGGAAAGAGAAAGAAGAAAGTTTAATCACTGAATTATCAGACAAATGCCAGCTGGGACACATTCTAAATCTTATCCTGCTACGGCCTTTCTAATAAAATTTCAGTGATTTGGTTTTAGTTGAAGTTTGAAAACGTAATACCAGAAAAAGTTTTTAAAATACATGATCACCACCGTTCAAAAGCAAGATAAGTCAAGTTGCCATATAAAAGTCAGTTGCGTCAAAGATGTGATAAAAAAGTTACGGGTCAATGTTTATAAAAAGTGTACACTCATTTTGATTATGGCTTGCAAACTTACTTATACGGAAAACTTAAAACATTAGGATCTAATTAATTTTAAATTATTTTAGACTATTTATTTGGGCTTAAACTTACTACTTACTAAACTTACCTTTACTAGTTAATAATCCCGTGCCTAGCCACGGAAGTAACACCTTATAAACATCACCCTTTGCAGAATGCTTTGTGGAAGAAAATACGATCTAAAATAAATAATGTTAAGTGACCAAGTTTACACAAACAAAGTATGTAACTTACCTCTATGTCATCGGGACATACTAAAGTAACTACTGGAATATGTAATATCCAATATTTGTAAATAGGATAGTATTTGCCAGACAAGTGCCTCACATAACTCCATATATTTTCTGAAATGTTGCAATTTATTAAGATTTACACAAATTATAGAAAAATGACTTAATTCAAACAGTTTATATATGAGAAGTTACCTGGTGTATCCATAATATTTAGCAAAATCCCAATAAGAAATTTTCCATGCGGGCCAGGAATTTGACTAAGCGCAGCTCTAGTTTTTAAATGTTTAGTTAAAATTATAACTATAGTTAAAGAAAAAAATAACAAAAGGATTATATTCCACATGACTGCCTTCGATCAAATTATTTCCAAAAATGATCTTTAAAAAATATTCATAATGCAGAATAAAACCAAGCGAATAAAAGATAAATTCGTTCTATAAATATCCTTGATAAACTATCTTATCACTTCTATAGACTTCTTGCAGTTAATTAATGGTCGAGATTAATGCATAAACATTAAATATGAGAACGCACTTAGAAAGATGCATAATAAAACTAATTATAAGTACATGGTGATTCTAAACACCTTTCCAATCACTATGTGGTAGTATCTATGTGTAAACTGATAGAGATTGATGCAAATAGAATGAAATGGCGTAAATCTTATTCAGTTTGCTTAATAGGAAAATTCCCGTTTTGAGTATCCCCACTTTTCGGTTTCTGGATCGCATGATTACCTATGTTTGCAAAATATGCAAAAAATCAAGCTATTAGTAAGAATTTATGTCATCGGCTTTTGCGTATTTTACAAATATAAGGTAATTATTATAAATTTCATTCTATTGTAAAAGTAAGCAAATTTGCAAAATTTGAACCAAATTGCTCAATCCATTCAAAAGATATTATAGGATATTAATGTCATATTTGAACCGTCATAACTTCTGAACCAGTCAACAGAGAAAAAACATTTTTGCACCAATCGTCATCAATTTACTCATGAATACTACCATGTAGTGATTAGAAAGGAGTTTGGATACATCCTGTATAGTGACCACAATGTTTTATTTTAAAAATTATTTTTTATATTTATAATTTAATTTATAATATTACTAAAAGTTATAATACTGTAATAGAAATAATAGAAATGATAATAATGGTAATATTCTTATACCTTAATTTTTATATTTTATTTTTGCTACATGTTACATCATATTTTGTTTAATAGCGTTAGATTTACCATCTTACTAATTACTGCAACTGCACTATGAAGATAAATAAATCTTTGTTAAAATCGATAGCTGTAAGCTATAGTATAGTCTTGAAAATATTCACTCAAATTTTAGGTTAACAGTTGAATTCAAACGTATAATTATAATTCGTATTTATTAGGTATATTTATAATTCGTTTATTATTAATTCTTTAATCTTTCATGTTATGTTGGAGCGTTCCGAGCGGCGCGAATGACCACGTGATACATTGAGTGAACAGAGTTTAGCGAAATAAAAGAACGAAACGGTGCATGATCTGGAGCCGTAGAAAGTAAACAAATAAAGTTGTAGACGTAACCTCAACAATAGCCTTAATTAATTTAAATTCCAATTAGGCTGCTTTGTTACAAAACTAAAGTAGGTATATTTGTTTAATTAACACAGTTGCATCGTCTTTCAAAATATTTTAAAGGATAATAACCAACAGTTGAAATATATTACAATAAATTAACTACAGATGGCGCTATCTTTACCTACCATTTAAATTATTAGCACTCGGGAACTATAAAAGCACTAGAAGAACATTCGCTTTTTACCACTTTCTGTGGAGTAATCACTATAAGTTGATTACCTTTACATTAAGTGGGACTAAATAATAAAATACACGTAAACAATTAGATGGTACTAACAATATGTCATAGATAATATTGGTAGTTTGGCAATTTACTTACATTT
>VTPC01087394.1:0-19883 GCA_011009095.1 Ignelater luminosus | reverse complement strand
ACAGGTAGCAAAATCCATCTTTTGTCTTTAGATCATACATACAAAGGTTGTGGACCGAAAGTTTCCTCCTGTAATATATGCCTGAAGCATTTGATTTAGGACACAATAACAGGCTCTGAAGATCCACCGTGTAAACATGCTCTTCATTTTTTTTATCGTTGTCTTCTTCTTGCCTAGCAGCGGTTTTTTTCTTTGAATGATCCTTGTATTCTTCACTAGTAATGTGTTTTAGCTTGTATGCTCTACATATATCACATTGATCTTTCTTCGGTCTGTATAAAGACAAATTCAGATTTTCAAACGTTTTGTGGAAGGTACAGAAAGGCAGTGGCTTGCATTTTTTTCATTGCACCAATTGTCAGTATAAACCTTGAACAACTGAGACTTTGACGTCCAACAAGGCTCCAAATAGAGTTTTTGAGAAGATGCTCCACAATAATGTGATTCTACATTTGGCAATGCCAATAAAAACTCTTTTAATAAATTTAATCTTTCATTTAAATCTCGTTGTCTTGTAATCTTCTTTGATTGTCTTTTATTTTCAGTTCTCTCGTCGGTTTCGTTTTTTTGTTCCAACTCTACATGATCTTCTCCTCCGTCTTCTAACCACTTGTTGACCATCAATTCCCCTATCCTTAAAATTGCCAGTAATGTCTTTTTGCATACTGACCTTTGGTGAATTATCTACATATAAATAGAATTTAAAAGAAAATTTTCGACGTGAAGTGTTTTCAATTATCCTATCCCGAGATCTTTGGGTAAAATTTACATCTGTCATAGTCTTTATGAAAATCTTTCTTTCCTTCCAGCTCAACTTCCAAAAATCATTGAACATCTTTTGTCTTTCTGTTTCTGTCAATGTTTTGCAATGAAAGGTTTTACCTTTACATTTGCAAGTAATTTCTTTCATCGTTCTCTTAGGCCTACTGACAAATCCCGTGACTTTTCCATCTATAACCTGAATACGTTTTGTCGTAGTCGGAACTAAGTAAGGTAAAATGAAACTGTCAAATTTCAGGCAAACCTGGTTATGTAACTTATTTTATAATTGCAAATTGCAACAGCAGACACCACAGAATATGTTCAAAATGAGCACCATTTTCTTGCAAACACTCTCCGTTTCATATTTTCAAACGCATGCTGGAGCATTATCGATGCAATAAGTGCAATACGTTCTTTTAATTCTGGTAATGTTTCTACAGGACTCTAAAAAAGTTCTTTTTTTCAAGAAGAAGAAGAAAACAAAACAGTTCAGGATAGTCAAATCCTGTGATCTTGGTGAAAATTTTGGATTACATTCATACAACGCAGACTAATAAGGTTATTGCTAAAGAACTGCCGCAAGTAATTAATTGTTTTGGGAGTTGTGTAAGCCATAACACCATCTGCGCATTACAGATCCTTTAAAAAAAATTAAAACCTATTATACTCCAATATTGAAAGGATTCTCTCGAAAAGATATGCGAAATTTCTAAACTTCATAATCTCAACGTTTGAGAATTAATGTTTCCTGACAAATAGAACCACGCTTCGTTCGAAAAGAAAGTAAGGTGCAAGGATTGTTGTTATTTGCTCTATGTTTGTTAAACCACCTACGTCTATTTAAATCTGCAGGTAGTAATTCATGCTAAGACTGCATTTTATATGGACATGTCAAGATATTTTTTCATTATTGTTCTGCAGATTTGGTAAGACTTCCTTAGACTGTCTTCTTGATGAAGAGGTTGATGTTTCATCTATGCGCGTCTGGATGTTCTCAATGTTTTCAGAGGTAGGAACCGCTACTAATCCTTCCTATTTTTCGGAACAGCTGAAGACAATCTGTAACAAAATGTAACTCCGGAAAACTGCGTTTTACGATACAATTAAAGATTTCAACGCATCAAGTTTTTTTCAGTAGTTAAATAGACGAAAAGGCCAACAGTGGACTTAAAGCAGCCGAGCTACATATGTACTTAGTTCATGACATCAGATTTCAACAATGTTTAAAATCTCTGTCAGACCTAACTGATTATAAAGATGTCTTAGATTTTATTGATCCTTAAGAAAAACAAACATCTGCATACCTGCGAGGTTGTTCTTCCCACCATGACATTTTTTTTAGTTATCCAAGGATATTTGTCTAAACAATTTTTGATATAATATTGTCAGTCAGCATAAGTTACAGACAAAATTATAGCTAATAACAGCTAGAAGTTTCTTAATATTACGTTACTGCTTCTGACAGTTAATTTAGTTTTCATGTTTTAAGTTGTCATTCTTTTATAACATTCTGAAGTTTTTAACTTTTGTAAATAAACAAAAACTTTTTTAATACTTTTTACTGTTTAGCCTTAGCTTGTATAGACAAACACTTTATTTTTCATCGTTGTGTTTGTTGCTACTTTAAGTGTTGATCAAGAAAGCTGTTGTTACCTATATTTTAAAACGAAAATATTTATTGGGCGGTCGAAAGTATCTCAATACCTCTAGTCGACAAAATAATAATAAAGGGTTTTCCAATAAGAGGTGTTATTTTGATATTCAAAGAAAAGTGCCATTTTTTAATATAAATGATCGGATGTTTATTTCATTATAAAGAGGAAGGTATGCCGTTAATAGTGGAAAATAACATCAGGCAAATGACCACCACGACCACGCTTACAGGACAATATCCTTTTCATGAAATTTTCCATAACCAAATCGCAAAGTGGCTGCCCTATGTCCTCGATAGCCTCACGAATTCCATCTTTGAGGTCTTGAATCGACGCTGGGCTGTTGGCGTAGACCTTCTCTTTCACGTGGCCCCAAAGAAAGAAGTCGCAAGGTGTTAAATCACAAGATCTCGGTGGCCAATTGTGATCACCTCTTCGAGAGATAACACGGTCCGGAAACTTTTTCCGTAAAAGATCAATGGTTTCGTTGCTTGTGGGGCACGTAGCGCCGTCTTGTTGAAAGTAAACGTTGTCCAGATCAATACCATCCAATTCCGGCCATACAAAATCGTTAATCATCTCTCGATAGCGCAATCCAGTCACCGTAACTGTTGCTCCAGCCTCATTTTCGAAAAAGTAAGGTCCAATGACTCCGCCGGACCATAAACCGCACCAAACAGTCACACGTTGAGGATAGAGAGACTTTTCAACAATAACTCTTGGATTTTCTGAGCCCCAGATCCCACAATTTTGCTTGTTGACGAAGCCACCGAGGTGGAAATGGGCCTCATCACTCAAGATGATTTTTCGATGGAATTCTGGATCATTTTCATGCATTTCAACGACCCAATCAGCAAAGACACGACGTTGTTGATGATCGGCCGGCTTGAGTTCTTGTGTTAACTGGACTTTATAAGCCTTAAGACCCAAATCTTTATGCAAAATACGGTGTAATGACGTTTGTGGAATGGGTAATTCCAAAGAACGACGAGGAATGGACAAACCTGTGTTTTCTTTAACACTTTCGGCTACAACAGCAATATTCTCGGCTGTTCTTGAGCGACGTGCACGGGTTTTATTCTTCACATCACTAACTTGTCCCAAGAGCTCGAATTTTTTCACCAATTTCTGTATTGCGGTCCGACAAGGTGCTTCACGGTGACCCAAAAATGTTCGAGTTTTACGAACCGTCTCTGCCAAATTTTCACCATTTTTATAGTGAATTTTAATAATTTCAATGCGTTGTTGAAGCGTGTATCGTTCCATATTTATTAATGGCGTAGTTTCTACTTGTCAAATGTCAAAAAATGATAGCTTCAAAAGTGACATCTACCGAAATAGCGGGCTATTCAAAATAACACCTCTTATTGGAAAACCCTTTACATTAATCGGAAAATTAATTTTAAACGGTTCACAACTTAAATATTAATACACGAATAATAAATGTAACATAACAAATATTTGCAGGCGCTTATCAATCGGCACTACTTGGTGGCCGGATAAGCCCGTCGGCGTATACAATGTGCGGATAAATAATAAAGTATAACAATTAAATAATAATTCTATTATTAACGGTCCTGTAATTTATAAAAGTCAAAGTAACTTCGTTACAAAAGAGGTATAGAATTTACATCATAATTATGATGGTGCATACACAGCTGATGATACGTAATAAAGTTTTCATTATGACTCTTTAATTTATTGTTTACTAAATAATCCAGCCTAAAAATCTGTTCATTTGAGAGCATTGTTCAGAATAGTGCAAGACTGTTCTATCACGTCACAGTTTTCCAATACCCACAATACTAATAAACAAATCTTAAGTGTAAAATTAAAGTTCCAGTCTTCCCAACGTGGATGTGATCGTCGGGCAGCTTGCGCAGCTTGCAAAAATGTGTGGAGAGGGTGTTGTACCTTGGTCCATATTGTATCTCGGGTCTTTAATTACTTATTGCTCTAGCATCTCTATTTTCAAGTTAAAAGCATTTACCTTAAATTCTTATAACAATCACAAGGAAGAATTAAATCTCTTACATATTCCCAAAGAGGACAGTGGCCATTAAAGTTTGCCGTAAGTCTAAAAGTCTTTGAAATTGAGTGATTAGATGCAAAAGAGATTGGCACATTTAAAGAAAATTTAAACTAGCGAATATTTAATTAGAACTCCGCTATAACCAGTCCCAAACCCGTGTTCAGAAAGGAGGAGAGAACCCAGCTGCAACCAGAGGGAACCGTTTGTATCTTCGTCTCTGGGAGTAAAAATGTTTAGCATCCACCCTTGAAGCAGCTGGGGAGTTGATGTGACAACTTCATTAAGAAAGCAGCCTTTTCATCAAACTAGGATGCTGAGATTCAATCCCCTGCATATCCAAATTTAACTGATTAAAAGAATACAATAAAGTTTACCCAGACGGATTTCTAAGGCAACGACTTGACGAGGAAATAGAACCCTAAGATTTGGTACTTGGAATGTCAGAGGATTGGCTGGTAAGGAAGTTGAGTTAGCGGAAGAAATTAAAAAGATGGAAATATCCATGCCGGCCGTGATTGAGACAAAACAGAAAAGACAAAGTTGTATGCAGATAGATCGATGATATACTTTATTTTTCTCGGGAGTTCAATCGAATGAACGTGGAAGAAAGGGGGTCCCTTTTCTGGTGAAAAGCGTTCTGCCAAGAAAGCTACAACAGTAAAAGTTTATTAGCAAAATGATAATGGCACTTGAGTTGAAAGAAGCAGACAATAGTATACTAACATTAATAGCTTCTTATGCACCAAACGAAGATGCATTAGTTGCTGCAAACAAACGGTTTTACGAGAATCTCCAGAGAGTAGTGGAAACGGCCCCTGTAGAGGTCATTATCGTGGGCGATATGAATGGCAAAGTAGGGAATTGTGTCCTAGGATTTTATTAAGTAATTGGCAGTTATGGAGAAGATACGAGAAATGACAGTAGTAAAAGGCTGGTGTAGTTCTGCTTGCTGAATGACCTCATGATTTTTAATAGCCTATTTGCCCATAAAGACATTCACAAATATACCAGAGAGGAACAAGCTTTGAATCAGAAATCAATTATAAATTACATAGTGGGAAGTCAAACACTTCGGAGAAGAGTGAGAGATGCCAGAGTGTACAGGGGACCCAAAATAGGGTCGGTTCATCATATCGACATCGCAAACCTGGCCGACAGAAGACAGAAGCAAAAAAAAAAGAAAAACATTAACGAAAAGACTAACATATATGAACTAAAGGAAGAGAACATTAAAAAAAGATATTATAATCTGGTGGAACAGAAGGTAGGGAATAGTGCTGCAAGAAGGAATGAAAACGGTCTAAAAGATTTGTGGACCATGTTTAATGAAACTCTATAGTGAAATCTGCAGAGGAAATTTGTGGGAAACAAAAGTGTGATCAACCTAAAAAAAATCAAGATGGTGAAATACCGAAGTGCAAGAGACAGTAAGGAAAAAAAAGAGAAATAGAAAAAGTGCTTGGTTAATAAAACGAGAGAGCATTATGATGCATACAAAAATGCCAAAACAGCTGAAAAAGCAAGCTAAAAGAACATCTTAGGAAGAATTTGGATGATTTATGGAGCAGAGTTATGGGGATACCCAAAAGCTTTTTTATAAGGTACTTAAAACTATGAAAAATAGAAGCAGAGTGTTCACTCAAGTTTGTAAAAGATAAGGAAGGGAGACTATTGACAGAAGAGAAAGAAATAATGAAAAGATGGAGAAAGCAATTCAGTGAGCTATTCAGTGAGCTATTAGAAGAAACGTGAGTGGAGGAAGATACATCGGAAGATAAACCGCAACTAACGGCTTCACAAATGGAAACAAAAATAACAGTAGAGGATCTTGAGTTTGCTATGAAGGTTACAGACCAAGGCGTAGCCCTGAGATCTAAACTCTACTTTGCAGCATATGATTGAATAAAGTATTCAGTACGGAAAGCTCTACCTCTGCTTTATAGATTTAGAAAAGGTATTTGATAGTGTACCATGAAATGTTATCATTTGAAGATCCGCAGGGAGCATAATGGTCAGGAGACGTTAACAGTGAGAACAAAGAAGTTTTATAAAAATTGTTGAAGCTACTTGCGGACGGCAAACTGTTGTTCTAAAGAGTTCCGTATCACTGCAGGTGTAAGACCAGGAGATACGATTAGCACACTACAATTTATCATAGTACTGGAGAGTGTCAAGCTTTTTTTTATTAGCTTTTGCTAATGACATGGTAGTCTTTACTGATTCACTTAAAAAACTTCAGTTTAACATGAACACGTGGGGAGAAGAGGACTGAAAGTATGGATTTCAATAACGAAAAGCATGGTTGTTTCAAGGGATAAGGAAACCTACGATATTACGCTCAGAGGTGAAAATGTAGAACAGGTAAAGTGCTTTAAATTAAATTAAATTATTTTATGCCAAGGAGAAAGAGAGGTAGCTGAGACTACAAAGCTAACAGTTTATAAAAGTGTGTTTGTTCCTACGTTGTGCTACTCAAGCGAGGCCTGGACCCCAACAACAAAGCACAGAAAGACTCTTAAAGTAGCGGAAATGCAGTACCTGAGGAGACCCGCCGTGATAGAGTTAGGAACACGACGATAAGGATGAGATAGGGAGCGCTGCCATTGGAAGAAATGATAAAAGTCAGCTTAACAGAATTGATGAGACTTGATACCCCAAGAGAATGTTTGAAGCCAGACCTGGAGAGACACGACGAAGAAAGCGGTGGACGACTACATGGAAGGACAAACTTCAGTCCAATTGCCATGAAGAGGAAATCTTCTGGGACCGAGTCCGCCGACTGAGTTTTGAGACACCTGCCTGGAGTCGTCTTTGTAAATCCTCTATATCCTCTCGAGGTAGAAGAAGATTCGACTAAGTAAGTAAATATTTGGTTTGTATTTTCTCTAGACCTCTTTTTGCTGAATATTCCAGTAAACCTTATTGTCAGCAAATTTGGCTTCACGAGATCTGTTTCTTATGTTTCTTTTTTAGAACTCTAGAAAATCAACTTTAGATTCTGCTGCTGAAGTGAAAAGGAAAGAGAGTGAAAAATAATTCAATTTTGCTAGAGAATCAGACAGTAGGGTGTTGAGTGTAGTGCACCCTCAATGAAAGAGTACATAGTTCTTAGCAACCTTTTAAAATTTAATAATCCTTTGTATTGAAAGTTCATGATTATTTAGAAGACCTAATTATAACGACAGAAACTTTCAGACAAATTTTTTAACCAACTCACAGTAGAACAAAAATTATTCCAGTTAATGCGTAGGAGCACAAGAGCTGGAAATATGTATAAAAGGAAAGTGTGAGTTTGAATCGTTCCTAACGATATATTGGAAACTAATCCCAATACGGTAAAAGGGAATTCAAACGATTTTATAAGGCATAAAACTCTACAAAAGAAAGGTTGTAATGATTTCTGTTATACTAAAACCAACCGTTTCGATTCCGCACGTGGTCAAAGTTGAATTTCCGGATTCTAGACGTACTATGCTTTTAACGAACGTAACACAGATCATTCCTTACTTACTTAATTTTAGTGGACTCACCTTCAGGACTACCACTTTTTTTAAATTTAACCTAAGAGTTTACTTCGATTTTGTTTATTTTCGGATACAAATTGCTTACACGAGAAAATTCCTACAAAAATGGCCGGTTCATTTTACCACTTACCATTAACAGTCTTTTACAGTTAAATGAAACATTTTACTGCAATACCCTGCCGGTTTCATTATGTTACCTTAAGTACTGATTATTATTTTATTAATGAACTCCAGGTAACGTTTAAAACTTTCAGGAAAGCTTCTTATATTGCCTCGATATAACAAAATTAAACCGGAAGCATCACCCATTACACGTAACTTGTCCAGTAAACTTTCCAAGGTATCTGAAAAAAGACGAACGTTATTTAAGTAAAAGCGATTAAACGAATTAAATTAATTAGCGAAAAGTCTTTTTTACAGCAAGTGCAAGAAACCCCGAAGAACTTTATCTTGATATTACACCGCTATATACTTTTCAGTTTTATTGCGGACAAGCTATTATCAAGTGTTTATTTCCCACTGTACACGAATATAAGAAAAACATTAAGAGGTCCCTGTTCTTTACGGTGCACAAGGGATCGGCGACATAGTCGTATAGCGACTCAAGTCTTTTTTATTACTCCTAAACTTATTCGACGGTTTGTACACTTCGGATTATCGGCGTGAGTGGTTTTATTGAAATTCCGGGGCCGAAAAAGAAATTTAAGCCATATCGTGCTACTATTGCGAGAAACCCTTCTAATCAAATTAAATATTTTATTACCCTAGTAGCAGTTAGATGTAAAAAAAGGTAAAGGGAAATTTGTGTTTAAGAAATTTTCCCCGTTTACAAACGGAATAGGAGAGAAGGATTTTCTTAATTTTTATTAATGTCCCTCCACTTTAATAAATTGGATTTTTATTTTACATAAAGGTGACAAGTTCGAGTTTGAAATTTTGTACGCTCTAATGTATGACAGGTACATAATTGCTAAGGCTTTCAGTTAAGCAAAGCAATTCCGCTATTATCCCCTGACCAGAATTTAACTGTCGTGTCCAGCGGACGTTGTCTGAATAGCCGACGAACACACTCAACTTCACTAATTGCTTCAATAGAAGCTAATTAATTTCAGAAGTTTGTAAGACCAACATTTCAACATTAACAGCTTTCACTTTATCACTGTCTTGAACTTCTAATTTTCAAACAGTTTTGCTATTTATTAAGAAAAGTTTTGTTTACTAACAATGTTTTCGAATACCATTTACATATATCTATCAAGCTTGATTCAAGATTCGGTATGATTGTAAGCATAAAGTATAAAATGTCAGTTTCCATACTTCCCAACAAATAATATTTTGTTGGAATTGCACAAACGTTCAAACTCTTTCGAAAAGTTTCGGACTTCCTGAACTGTTTGGGTCAGTTTCGAAAGTAGCAAGCATAATAAAAGAGGAAATAGATGAATATTGCATTATCTATTTCCGAAATGCCTTCAATTCTTGTAACGTTTTCTTTTAAATAACTAATAAAGGCTCACTCTATTATTTTATTGAATTAGAAACGAAATTAGGTTAACAGTCATATTCTAGTTTATTATGTTGCGTGTGTTTGTTACACATAAATAAAAACTTATCAAAGCAAGTAAGTGCGGATATTACATTTTTTTTCTTTTCTATAAAATATCTAGAAAAATTGCAAGTTACCTCAGATATATAAATTTTTATAACTACTGTTAGTTGACGTTATTATTACTGTAAATTGAAGCATTGCAAATGTAGTTGAAGCAAAATGACTTTTGTTCATGCTATTTTTGCAACACGAACGTAATAAAAAGTGTATAATGGCACAGAGCGTACTAAAATATTAGATACCTGCTGTTAACATAACTCTCCTACACCAAGCACTTGCAGTTAAAGGTAAAACTCTGCAAACGCAAGGTTTAAAAGCTTTACAAAATAACTAACACATCGTTAATATCTTCATGGTTTGGTGGCAGTAGTAAAAATGTTATTATTGGATAGCTGATACACACTCCTGAATTATGACACCAAATGGGTTTCACCGACATTAATTGGACATTACTTTACATGACGTTTGACGTTTACTGTGTATAAAAATTATGGGTAAACAAGGAAGAAATTAATTAGCAATTAACACCAATCTTTTTAAAGCAAAAAACTTGCAATGTTGTGTTTTTATGCGTTTTAGTGGTATCTACACAAAGTTTATTCCATAAATATGCGTTTATATTTAAGGAAACAAAGAAAATTACTAATCGGAATTTTGTTTTCAACAACGGTGAGTAGACATTACAATTCTGTAGAGAAACCGGGGCTGGTTGCCACAGAATTTGGCTTTCTATTTCTAACCAGGTTGTGGTTCGTTTCTTTCATTTATTTGTAACTTTGCATTAGGGGTCACTACTAAGCTTGGACCGTTGTTAGTAGATTAGCTACAGACCGAGTCCTATCCGTAACATAGATAAATGCAAAGTCAGCGTCTATAAAAATCTCTTTCTCGGTCCTTTCCCCATTCCGCAGTCCCGCTTCCTGTTCTTCCGCATCCACGCCCACATCCCACTTCCATTTCCTTTCTCTCATTCCGTCTCCCCGATCGTACGCCTCAGTAGTCTCGTCCTTCATCCCAACCATCGCCCGTTCTACTCCACAACCCGCAAGTACCTCCCGAACCTTTTTCGCCCCCACGAACATCTCGTCGCCTACCGCCATGGTTCCCTAATCCCAACTCTCTTTCCCATCCATCATCCTTTCCTTGGTGTTACATACTGCCTCCTCCATCTGGGCCGCCCTCACCTCCGTTGTCCCGTCTACCTCTACCTCCTCACTTATCTTTACCACCTTATCTATCTCCACCGCCACCACAGCTGCTTCAATATCCAGCCGCAAGCTTTACTTAGCGTCTCTCGATGCCAGCTCAGACTGGACCACAACAACTCCGAAAAAGCGCCGGTGCCGTATCGTTCCTAGAGCCCCGCCACCAACTCCGCCTCCACCACAAGATTCCGTCACTGCCTGTTTCATAGCAGAACTGCTGAAGTCAGCTTCAATTCCCAAAACCCTGACCGCTATACTTAAGAAAATCCCTGTTCTGGTTGTATCAATCAGTACAGTCTGTATCTGTATCTACGAGCTAGGTTTGCTACCCTGAGCCACCCCTACACGCTACCTTGAACAACCTTATGAACGCTCTTCTTGCGCAAGAAACGTCTTTCTTTTGTTTTTGCGCGTGCTAACCACATACAACGCTTTGTTTGAAGGACTACTGGCGAAGGATGTTCAACCACACGTATCCATTCGAGCAGTATCCGTAATTTTGTATCCTTTTGTCACCTAGTTCCTTAACCTCTTCCCGAACCTACTCGGGATACCTAGTGCACATATTCTTCTCCTAAACCTTCTTTCTAACAAATCCACCCTTTAACCTCCATAATTAATTGTTAACAATGACTTAAAACATGCGCTTCAGAACTGTTAATCTCAACGGCTGGTGCAACAAACGCTTACTAGTTGAGAAATAGGCCCTCACAGACCACATCCACATTCTCGCCTTATCCCAAACTTATCTTAAATAATTCCACCCCAGAAGGACGACTCCGACAGTCGAGCCGTACTAGCCCTAACCGTCCACCTCTGGCTTCGCTACAGCGATTTCCAAATCCCCTAAGTTTTCCCGAACTTACAAGTCTGTGCTGCCACCATCTTTCAGATTCAAGCCGCCGAGGTTTCGGCCTGTTTAGTCCGCTGCGTCGCGTGCGAATGCGCCTAGGGTATGTCCAGCGTGTACACGCTGCGAGTCAGAGTTCCCCAAGAGTCCATCCTCTCCTTTCTTTTATTCATTTTTTACTTGTGGGCGACGTCTTGAAACTTCGCAGAGGGATCAAGAATTCTTGCGTATAAACTAGGACTGTAAATTTGATTCCGAAAATGGAGAATCAGACTGAACCCGCTAAAAACTAACGTCATTCCTTCCACTTTCAATGTATTGCTGCTATAAGTCATTAATCTAGCTTAATTGAACTGAGACTGCAGTTCTGGCTATACAAAATCATCAGAGATTAACCGTAAAAAAGTTAATCTCACAGCACAATTTCTGGATCAAGTCTGGATAATTGTTCATGTTTCTTCAATCCATTCTCTTGGAGACTAGGCCGTTACGGTCTTCCGAAGGAGGACTAGCATTTATAGACTCAACAGCTACTACATTGACCAACTACGCTCTGCAAGCAGTACACTACGGAGATTCTCTACATCTAAAGGGACGGATAGATGCTAATACCATTTTCTTCCCACAGCAGTTCGTCGCATCATTACCTAACACCCTCATCATCGGGACATTCTTCTGCAGTGAGCAAAAACCGTTCAAGGCAAATCGGAGCTACCAGAAGTTTTCACTGTGTACGTTCATCACAACCAACTCAACTCGCCACGACAGAAGAAAAAAAGTTTCCACCACCATCACAACAGATGCGCATACAGGTGCAGATCAATCGTCTTTACACCAAAAAGATGGCTGACATGGCCACTTAAGAGATGAACACGATGCAGCAATCTCGTGCGCTGCAAAGTGCCCTGTTGTAGCTGTATCAACAATCAAGCATTCGTGAGGCCAAGAGTATACTTCCTTCTGCCTTGCCGCCGAAGAAGAAGATTCAGCCACAGAAACCCACAATAATCAACGACCGTTCAGCAGACAATCAGCAAGAGCTCACCAACGCTCTTAATCTCGACGAGGTGTTCACACAAACAAATATAATTTACAAGTCCGTCCAAAAGACACTTCAAGAAGAATAAAATAATTCAAGAATACTACGAAAATTATAGGACTATAGGAATACGAGACATGATAATAAAAAAAATGGAAGGATAAGTATCGCAAGTCCGTTGAAGGGCATACTTACAAATCCGCTGAAGGACAACTTACAAGTCCGTTAAAGGACACACTACAGCACAACAAACGGACCAAATCCGCTAAAGGATTAATATTAATAAATCCACTTTGAGGGCAATTAACTACAGAGAGCTCGCAATATCACTTTAGGTAATACAGTTCAGGTCGCTGCAGCCGAGCCCCAAATAGCTTTGTAAGGAATTTACGCCTCTTGCAAAGTTTCGGAGTTTATACACATTCAATTCAAGGAAGACATCAATTATAAGAATAATTAAAAAATAATTCATTAATATACGATGGGTCTAGAGATCATCCAACTTCCAATCAATCGGTGCAACTACAATTCAAAAATAAAGATGGACTTTTGAAAATCTTGATAAACAGAATATCTAGGCAGACTCCAACAACGGAATAAGTGGAGGAAATCTGAAACGTTAATGTTGGTAAGCTATTCTTAAAACTTACACCAAAATGGCCTCTAGCCATAATATTCGCAGAACACCCAGCTAGCGATGGAACAGTCCGAATCGCAACAGTTCAGTCGCCAGGAGGGACAAACAAAAGAAGGCACATCAATAAACTCATACCTCTCCCAACGGACATAGAAAAAAAACTAAATATGGAAGTCAAGACAAACTCCACCTACACTACCCAGTGGTCCTAACCATTATTCTCCGCAATCGATGTACGACGGTTATGGCAACATATACACTCCAGGGTTGAACGTAGATCGAAAATAGAATATTTGAAATTCGTTTATCATTCGTCCATCCGCAGTATCCGCAATCCTGAAACAAATTGAAAACCTCTGTCCCGAAGTTAAATAATTAACAAGAGAAAGCCAATGCGGCCATTGGATGGAACACGTGAAGGAATAAGAAAAACAATTACAGATTAACCGAAGGCATGGACGGAGTCATTAACGACAGACAGAAAAGAGGCGTTCTAGGAAAATGAATCACGTCTATTCTCGGAGTCAATGATGAAATGTATTAGTACTTTGATACTCTAGACGAAAACCAGTAAGAACTCATCAAAGCATCAAACCATTAAGCAAAATTTATGCTATCAGCACTGGCCACGTTCAATGAAATGGAGGTAAAAATTGACTATCAACTAAGTTCAGAAGTAAACTCAACGAAGTGTTGAAGGTCATAGAAGAAATGCAAAAACTGTACAAGAGTATTGACAAAAATAAGATCAATATTCACATCATCAACGCATTTAACATGGTATCAAGTATCTTCTTTCACTTGACAGCTTCAGCGACCTTTTAGTTATATGTAATCTTTTCTCTGTTGTTACAGCGATTTTGATATAATGACTTAAAGGGTCATGTGGCTGCTTTGGCCTCTGACACATTAAGACGCGTTACCACAGAAATGATGACTGTGAATTTGTTCCAGTAGGTTTTTTCATTAGAAGAGATGCCGGTGTAGCATTGAAACAGAACGATATAAATATGGAGATATTGTCAGAAAAAACGTGGATCATTCTAGTTTGCAAGTAAGCAGATTTGTGTTTGCAATGATTAAGTTATCCTTTTTACTTCGCTTTGAATGATTTTACCGTGTATGTTTGTGCTGTTCGATCCCTACATTTGATTATGAGTGTAGAAGTCATCCAAAGGAAGATATAGCGGATGCAATTAATTGATCTAATTTAGTTTAATTATGGCTTATATCATCTTGAAGATTTCGCCGCTTAAGCTTTCTAGATCTTTCTCTTGGAGTAGATCAATCCCCTTACATAATATTTATTAAATTGTTTTCATATCTTTCTCCATTCCTTTCTGTCCTTTACTCTTTCTCCTATATTTACGATCTCGGCCCTTGCTAAAAGCTTCTCTGACTTCCTTCAACCGGTTTGACCTCGCTCTGCCTCTTATATGTTTTCCCACTGGTTCCTAGTTTGTTATTATCTTTGTGATGTTGTTTTCTTTTTATCTTTGTATGTGGCTATACCATTTCGCTCTCTGTACATTTATCCTCTTGATAATATCGCCGCTATATTCTTCTTCTATTTCTTCTGTATTTGTTCTCATTTATTTTGTTTGGTCCTATTATTGCTCTTTATTTTTTTCTTTTTACTCATCCATACTTCTTTAATCTCTTCCTTCGCCTGTACAGTCTTTCCTTCTTTATTTTCAATTTCTCTTATCTTTAGTTTATGTGTTCTTGTTTGTTGTTTAACTTTTTGGTAAAAGTTTCTTGCATTCCTTCTGTTGTTCTCCTTTTCTTTCTCTTCCATTTCACCTTCGATCCATTTCTTCTTCCTACTCTAGACTATTTTGTTGCATTCTCTTAGCATTTTCTTGTAATTCTTTCTATGTTTTTATCTTTTTGTTCTAATCTACTTAATTCTTGTTTCAACTTTTCTTTCCATCGCTTCTCTACATCTCTCATTATACCATTTCTTCTTAGTTTTTCCACTTTTCTATGTTATTGTTTTTCTAGCCATTTTCTCTATTGCTATCTTCATGTTATCCCAAGCTTCCTGTACATCTTCCTCTTCACGCTGTGCTCTGATTACTTTGCTTATCTCTTTTCTATATTTCTTTTGTTTTACTTCTTTCTTGTTTAGCTTCTCTACATTTCACGTCTTCGATTTTGTTTCTCTTCTCATCCTCATTTTCTCTTTTAATCTTAACTTTGCGACTACCATGTTGTAATAGTTTGCAGATACTCGTCTGTATGTTCTTACATCCAATATTGATGACTGCCTTCTTCGCGTAATCAGTACATGATAAATTTGAGTTTGATTCTTTTGATCTGGTGATGTCCAGGTTCTTTTCTTCTCTTTGGGATGCTTGAATTTCGTACTGCTTACTATCATGTTATTTCTCGCAGCTAATTTGCATAGCTTGTGTCCATTATCAATTGTTACCTTATGTATTGTATGCTTTCCTGCTACGCTATCTAAATGTTTCTCTATACTTATTTGGGCATTGAGGTCGCACAGTATTACTATCGCATCTTCTTTTGGAATGTGTTTTCTTTCTCCACCTCTTCATAAAGCTTTTTCTTCTCCTTTTCTTCTGCATTGCCTGTAGATGCGTATACAATAATGATAGGTTAAATGGCTCCATTCGTATTCTTATATATGCCATTCTTCCATTTATTAATCTTGTTTTTATTATTCTTTCAGTCATCGGTCCAAATGGCATAAATGCTAAACCTTTTTGCTCCCCTTTCTCTTCTTCTGAATATATTGTTGTAAATTCCTTTGTTTTTATTTTGCCTTTGCCTTGCCATCTTACTTCCTGCAGTGCAGCTATGCTGATACCATATCGCCTTAATTCCGCCCCTATCTCTATCATATTTTCTGTTTCTTTCATTGTTTTTTAGGTTCCATGTGCATATATTTATATTCTTTTTCTTTCTCTAATTTTCCATCATGTCTTTATTGTTGTCACTTTGTCTTTTTCGTTTTGCTTTTTTATATTTAATTTTTTGGTTCGTATTAGTCTCGTTATACTTTTCATTTGCATTGTCGATTTCCCGTTTTTCTGTTCTTTTCATTAGTTTTTGAATATTGTGTTCTAGTTATCTTGATTCTTTTCGGGTGACCTTTCATTTATAGTTATGGTTGCTTTTTGTCTTTCTTCATCTTTTCCATTCTCTTCCTGTTCTTCGATTCTGTTCATCTTACTATTGATCACCAGTTTGTCATATCTTAGCTGTGCTGTTTTACCTTTTCTCCGCGCTTGTTTTAGATGTGGTGTTAGTTTTCTTCTACGTTTTGAACTTTTATAGTGTAGTCTCCTTCCACCCATATTTTTGTTCCTTTGAGGTTATTGGTTTTGCTTAGTATTTTTTTTTCTGATTCAGTTTGTAGCAGCTTCACTATTACTAGTCACCTCATCAGTGGCCTGATGAGCATAGGGACCGCCACTGTTCATAACTGGAGAAATCCTTAAGATTCAGTTAGAGATTTGCTTCCAATTCAGTTTTTTGGAGAACGGGTTTTATTGCTTTAGTACCTTCTTAAATGTGTTTCTTAGATTTCTTTAATTCTATTGTTTTCTTGCCTACTTGTCATTAGATTCTGCACTCGAATTAAATATAACTTGGTCACCCTCTCTTGAACTGCCAAGAAAATTTGCGTTTATCCTTAGTGGCGTCTAGGTCTTTTGCTGTGGCACATCTGGTCTTGGTCTTTGGTGTCCCTGGTCCAAAAAAGGTAAGATCGATGATTTTGAAAGATTTTTAGGGTTCTTAGCAGGTTTAGGAATCGTTATGAAGAAAGAACAAGGACAGATTAAGATCAAGAATTCTAATTCAGTCCGATTACAAGGATTCGCTGAGAGCATGACCTCCTTCTTAGCCTTGACATGAAAGATTTTTCTTTATGGTATTCATGTCTTTTTCCAACATGCATATCGGCCACTGAGGCAGTAAAGACGAATGACTACCTTTTTAGACAGAAAGAGTGATTGAGAAACCTAAAAAAATTATGTTGTTTGGAATAAAGTTAGAATGGATAAAATAGACAATTTTCTTTACAGAAACTATCAAAACCTTTTCCTTCCTTACTGGTCACCGTGCACAACGAAGGTTCACATCCATTTGTCGTCCTTACGACGATCAGAAGGGATGTGAGCATATTCTACAACACCAGGGGGACATAAATTTACTTTTTCCGTATTTGGATGGATTTTTATTTCTTTACAATTTCCTTGCTAATACTGACGAATAAACTTTTATTCTACAAAATAAGATTCTTTGAGCGCCAACGAGCTTTAGTATAAAATGTTATCCGCAAGCAAATCTTTCGAGAGGTATTTTAGTCAATTTTATTTATAGTCATTAAAATGGAAGTTAATTGTATTTATTTAATAAATTATAAATTCTTTCTTGCCACTATCAACAATGAACTCAATTAAGTAAAAAACTAAACGAAAACGTTTATAATTCCCTGCGTGTAAATTTTATGCTAAATCAAGTTCGCTAAATAAATTATAAATTGAAGAATAATAGAACACGGCCATAACATCATTCAAATTGTTACAGATAAGTAATTTATTATTCTAACGATTGACGCATTCATCATATACACCCACAGAGAATAAAATAGGGGCGACAGTAAACTTTCGCACGTAATATATTTCTAGAAGTCTTCATCCACACTTTTCGCACATTCTTTATATCCCCTTTTTAATAAATCACCAATATGTATATCTGTCCCCTAAAAACTTCGCCCTGAGGGTATCGGATTCACTATGGGGTGTGATTACCGATAGAGGTCGCCTTTTATCATTTTTGACAGGAGGTTTATGTAGGTTGAAAATACATTAATATGGAGCGTTTCTAAGAAACGACAAAAAAATTTCGACACATACATTTCTGACTGATAACAAATAAGAAGTTGCAGAAAGGAGAGAGAGGGAAGGTTATTTTTTTATCTAAACTTCTTACGCTCTGCTTGGACAAGTAGAAGTAATTGACGGAACCGCTTTTTCTGTTTTATCTTCTCGGCTTTTGATGCAGTTTGCCGTTTTTATGTGAACCACTTAAACTCGACGCTTTAGCCACATCTTCACGCTATCTAAATTTGTTTCTGTACCGGCTTGTTTCATATTTGCACCGTAATTTCAAGGCGACGTCGCGGAAAACCTACCTGCTAAAAGCCTGGAAATTTTATTTATCGCGAGATTGAATAGACGGACCCCGATAAAGGAAAAACATGTCTCTTTCCACCTTAATCCTGCAACTAGAAACATTTGTCTTAAGTGTAAGATGGAGACGACATTCGTCAATCTAAAAGTGCCTAACAAAAAATGCATAATCTTTGTGAATGGAAAGCGGGCGCGAGAGAGAGACTGTATCGGGTGTGAGGACTGGGAATTGCCTGATTTCCACGGTTATTGAAACTACAACTGGATTTACAGCAACCTCTGAAATAAAGAAGTTGAAGAAAAATGCGAGTTTTGATTACTTACTGAAACCTCAAAGCGTTTTTACTTCAAAAGTTTTTAAATCAAACGTGTTCTACAAAAAGGTCAATTCAATTGTTGATGCATGAATTATTTATTTTTATACTACTCGACGATCATTGAACAAATAAATAAATTTTAAAGCCGTTTACAAAAGATGTTTATTTTTAAACAAGGAAATGTCTTGGAGGGCAACATCACACGAAAACATTGTTTACCGGATTATTTTTAAATTATTATACAAGCAAATCTTGATGCGCGTGTTTAGAAATGAAACCGCTTTGATATTGAATTAGAAACTTACATATGTCTTTAATATATTACGTCCTATATTTTAAAATGATTTATTTGTTATCATCGCAAAAATGGCTGTTATTTATAGATGAAACTGCAATCAATAAGAATAACAATCAGTTTGTAACAAAAACAAAATTAGAAACAAGCAGCTGGAAATTTAAAGAAAAACTAACTTTTAATGTGAATTTTAAGAATTTAGTGCCCACTTATTAGTTCAGTAATAATGTAGCAGTTTTAAATTAATAGCTTGCAGCTCTTGTTTGTTGTCGGAATATGATAGCACGGAAGCTTCTAATCTAAAATTCTTTTTCAATATGTACAACGACAATATAATCTACCATTTCTAGGACACTTTACTGAATATCAATATCTCCAAACTTAGAAGCCCTAGATTGTTTTTTTACTTTACTAGTAGTTCCACTACGGATTCCAGCGTAAAGGTCTCTCAAAAAGAAATCGAGATTCTGCAGGATAGATACTAGTAGAGCACCTACCTCTAGCCTCATCGGTAATTAGTGAGTTATCTTGCTGTGGCGCGTCGACTAACTCTTAATTCCAAGCCTGCTAATTGAGCCAATATGAGTTTACACCTCTTCTTGATTTTCTGCAGTGAACAAAGTAATCAGACGAGATTCCTCTTAATTAGTTGTGTAGCGTGGTGGAGAATGTAAGGTACATATATTAAATCAACTTCAAAGAATCAATTAAATAACTTGCTTTTAGAGACTCCTACGTTTAAAATAAATTCGAGTTACGTAGACTAACCACTTTTTTAGGAACAACCCCAAAAAAA
>VTPC01087365.1:0-10975 GCA_011009095.1 Ignelater luminosus | reverse complement strand
TACTAATAGTGTACCTTGTTTGCGAGACGAAACTTTTTATTTTAATCTTTTTGATGAAATTGCTTTCTTAGTCAGTCAATTGTTTTTTAATTTTTACTTTTGTGTCCACCGGTAACCACGTGGTCCTAGCAAGTAATTTTGCACCGGGGAACAAAATGAACATCCATGGACAGTGCCTTTCTTATAAGGTAGTTTTATTTGTATTTGTTGCAGATTATAAACCAAAATGACTAGATGAGGTCTCATAGACAAATAACATTTGTCGGACGTTGAAGTTACTGGTTTCTCCGACGATTCTACGGAAGATGAGGACTTTTTACCCGATAACGAAAATTCCTATTCAAGTTCACCTAAATACAGCTATTCATCTGACGATTCTGTTACTCTGGCCCAATTTATAAACACAAGAAAGTGGGAACCCATAGCTGGTGACCTTTACCCCTGCTTATACTGGCGTTCCACCCAATGTTGCTCAGCAGCGGAATGAAAAAAATCCAACAGTATCTTGTCGGCGATAACATGATATCATTGCACGTTACTGAAACTAACAGATTTATAGCACAAAATATTGCTACTGCAGCTGTTGCTGCCAATCAAGTTACCCAGGGCTGGATTAATGCATAAGCAGACTAAGCACATGCTTAGGGCCCCCGCTCAATAGAGGCCTCCGAAAATTTTTTATATATATATTTTTTTAATTCATAAATATATAAAAATAATTTGTTAAACTTTTTCTGGAGATAGGCAAGGTGTTTTTAATATATAGTTAGAAATTATGTTAATTAATTTCATTGTAAAAATTTGTTTAATAAAAACATTCAGATTCAAAATTTAACTTTAAAGTACCCCCATAATACTGTCGCACATTCGTTGATGCATACCAACGTTGACATCAACGAATACAAAAGGTCATGTTATACAAAGTTGAATATTTGTGCTGATTCTCTACAAAGAGGAGTGGTGAACTGATATTAACATAACAAAACAATAGTTTGGTAACAGTTCGATACAGCTACCTCTAGGATTAAACTTGTACAGAAAGAATTTAACCTTACCAATGCATGTATGGTACATCCATTCAGAGAATCAAAAGACACCTGAACGCCCCTCTGACGCCAAACACTTAGAAATGTTTTAAAAAAACTTTAAAAATTGACTATCTTGACAGTTCACTAGCAAAACGACAGCCATGACACTATAATATCGCAGCTACGTTCGTACTACCACAGATTAAATAAGAGTCAGATATTTCACTCCCTATACAAAAGTGCATACCACGCTGTGCTGCTTGCGCAGTGCATGTCAAAATAGCAAGCTTTGGGAGTTGCTTTGAGAGAGAGAGAGAGAGAGAGAGAGAGAGAGAGAGAGAGAGCGCAATGGAATCAACACATTTGTCGAAGTGAAAATTCTAACTCTTATTTAATCTGTGGTGCTACTCTCCGACAGCGTACCAACCGACAGTATCACAACTCAATTTCCCTAAATCACCTGGAGAACATTGACCCCGCGCATGCATGGGAGAAGTCATTAAAAAATAAACTTTTAAATACTACTAACCTAGCAACACCCTCGCTACGCCCTCGCGCAAGATTGGGGTACAATCCGATTAAACAATTAACGTTTAACTCTTTCTAACCCAACCACACGCTCGCTTGGGGTAAAATTCATTAAAAAATTAACGTTTAACTCCTTCTAACCTAATCACACCTTCGCTATACCCCCGCGCAAGGTTGGGGGACATCCATACACGTTTCATACTGCAGTAGGGGGTTGGTAGTGTGCGCAGCAGCTGAATTAGTTGCCAACTTCATTGTTTATATCGTGCAACATAACCTCAGATGTGCTTAAAAATCGTGCTTGGTTTTCGTTAATTTCACCAAGATTGGATTAATTATCTTTACTTCTGGCCAGCTAGTTGTGTTCTAGGAGTAATTCTCTACCTGCTGATACCAAAAACTTGCTCTCAAAACGTCGTTTTCCTAGGGGTAGCTATATCGAACAATTAGCAATAGTTTTAACAGTTACTTATTTAAAATGTGTAACTATATTATGAGCAGAGTTGGGTAGCATCTAGATTCAAGTATCTAGATCCTGGATCTAGGTACTGTTTTGAAGAATATCTTTTGATCTAATGTAGATACCAACTGGATGGATCTTAAGCCTTTAGATCCAAGATCCATACTAGGATCAATCGATGTAATTATATTTAAGTTTTGAAAAATTTCCTTTTTAATACTCAGTTTCCGATCTATCACACAATGGACGTTAATACTTGGAACTATGAAAAACCCGCAAGCTTTCTCATTCAAAAATAATTTGTTTTAAAGCAAAATAATAACTGTTCTGATATGTTTTGCAAACGATTTTATCATAAAACCAAAATTTATATACATGATAATGTTTATTAAGTATTACACTACTTAAATATTTAAGAAACTAGCAACAACTTCATAGTTCTTAAACGTTCCAAGTTTACAAGTAGAAGACACAACAATGAACAAAAATACAGGTAATTCTGCATTTTCAGATAGTTAATTAGAAGGCATGCAATCTCTTAAATTACCTTGGTGTCTTTTAGAGGTAATTCAACAAATTTAAAATTTCCAGGATTTGAATCCTTTTAACCAGATGTTAGGTATAGTCTCTCGACTTTTCTCACAAAATGCAGCAATAGGTAAAAGAATTCATTAAAAGACATTACAATGCCCTCTTAAATCATAAATTTTGTCATCAACCATTAAAGAATTAGCATAGCTGTGAAATTTGTTAAAATGCAAATAAGAAATCTATTCTGTATTATTTATTATTATTATTTCCTCAAACAAAAATAAAAAGTATCTAAGAAGGATCTAGATACTTTTTGATAGATCTTGGATCTGTATCTAGGTACATAATTAAACAGACGATCTTGTATCTGAACTAAATTCAGGTATGAAAAAGTATCTACATCTGGAACTAGATAGCGAGTGGAAGGATCTTCCCCGACACTGACTATGAATTACAAGTGTTGTTATTCTTGACAAATTTTTTTAATAATCGAAGACCCAGATGTAATAAGGGTACTTGCGCTTGGCGGATCGTTAAACCATTTCCCATATTGTGGGATTTTTCTGAAAACAAGAAGTGTCTAAAATTCAATTTAAAAAAAATACTATCATACTGACCATAAAATTACGCATATTTTTCTGTAAAGAATTTTTTGTCAGGGCAACAGTTTATGGGATAAAAAATGAAACGGCGATATTTTAAAGCAAGGATTCATTTTGATGGAGGGGGCCCCACAATGGGCAGTGCTTAGGGCCCCTGAAGATATTAGTCCGGCCCTCGAGTTACCAAATCAAAAATCACTAAATGCGCGGATAATGACCCCGTCGAAATGCAGAAATTTTTAGCGATGGATGGGTCTTAGGCAACTTTAGAGTTAGAGTTAATAAAACCTGAGGAGGATGAACAAACAGTAGTGATAGAGGCCATTGAATCTCGATTAATAATACTTGAAGGCATGTTAGAGGAGTGCCAAAAAAAGGTTGAGAATCAGGAAAGGGCTGAGAAGGTACCTGTTAATGCCAATTCTACTTTGTTAGATAGGTCGGTAGTGGTTCCACAAGTGGTTAAACCATTACAAGTCCATAAATGGGGGATTAAGTCTTCAGGGCAGCGTAGTAAGGAAAGTGTTATGTCTTCTGGAGAAAATAAATTACTTGTGTGAGCCCCGCAGAACATTCAAAAATGATTTGCCTTTATCGGCTGTTGATCTGTTTACTAGTGTTGGTTTGATATGGTATCGGGGCATTAAGAATAAGGTTAGCAGTAGAGATGAGTTAGTCCAATGTTTTAAACGAGATTTCTTACCTGTACCAATACGATCTTTTGAATAAAATTAGAAATCGAACACGGGGTCCTCAAGAGGATCTTGAGGAGAATCTTTTCCGTCGTTTAGGCAAACCTACCCCTGAAAGGGAAATAATAGATCTAATTTTGAGAAATTTGAACCCTTTTTTTTCTAATCGTGTTGATCTTCAGGAAATTAATAGTTTGGCCCACTTAAAAGAATTGTGTCGTAAGGTACAGGAATTTAAATGTCAGTCAGAAAGATATCGCCTCCCCCCTCCATAGAAACGAAGTGGTTCGTTAGAACCTGATTTAGCTTGCTTTGTATCATATGATTTGCAAATAGATTTTTCAACCCAGAAGGCTGTAGTTTGTGGAGTAGCTTCGTCGATTTCTAGTAGAAAGTGATTTAATTGTAGTGATCATGCATCCTTTGTCGTCAGTGCTCCAGATCTCATTCAATTTATTGCCATGGTTGTGGTAGAAAAAATTTCTACCGGACTAAATGTCCTTCATGTTCAAAAAACCCTGAAGGCTGGTGTCGTCCCAGTAGTGATTCTATCTCTAAGCGGCACGGATATAATACCGAAACAAAAGAGTTACCTACTAAATCTCAATATCAATCAGGACTAATTGTCAAGGAATCGAGGCCTTTCCAACAATCCGAACAAATAGTAAATAATTTTGCTCCAAATCGTGATGAATGAAATTCGTGGCTATTGCAGATGAATTCTGTTATGTCAGTTAAGTCTTCACCCTCTTTTTGTACATCAGTCCCATTTGATAATCCTTTGTATTTGACAATACTTGTTTATAGTCATTCTTTAGTTGGTCTTCTGGATAGTGGTGTTTCGCATACAATCATTGGATCTAAAGGTTTGGAATTTTTGCGTCAACAGTTGACATTAAGCCAGCTGCTGGCGTTTCGCTACACTGTAAAGAAAAAATTTCTTTGCCATTACTTTAAATGCTGTAACACGTTAGGTTAAATGTTTAGTTGTTCCCTCGATTACACATCCTATTATCTTAGGAATGGACTTTGGTTCTCTTTTTGAGATTAGTTTAGATTTTTATAGTAAGAAATATAAGTCTATTTCCGATAAACCTTCAAGGGTTAAAGTCCAACGTCGGTCAGGCTAACGTAATGTCATACCTGATGCCTTATTCAGATCAATTAATTATTTGAATATTGAATCTTTTCAGCCTTACAAGTGGTATTTAAATATAATTAGGCAGGTTAAAGATGAACCTGATAAATTTCCTCACTTTAAGGACGAGGGTCAATATCTTTATAAATTCGTTCCATCAGTGTTACCAATGCGAAGTAACATTCCTGATTGAAAACTTGTTCTTCCTACGGTTAATAGACCTTTAATACTTAAACAATTTCACAATGATCCTCATGCTGTTCATTTTGGGATATCAAAAACTTTGGTCAGAATTTCTAAATTGTATTATTAATCCTAACTTAGGTAATCGGTTAGTAAATATGTCAGATTGTGTAAAGCTTGTGGTAGCCAGAAGAGTGAGAATACTTCTCGCCCTGGTCTCATGGGTCGTGAGAAAAAGATTAGTTATTCCTTTCAGTTGATTAGTTTGGATTTACTTGCTCATTTACCTCAGAGTAAAAATGGTAATCAATATCTGTTTGAAAGAACAAGTCTTCTCTATTTTTGGTGTTCCACAGATAGTTGTGTTCGATAATGGATCTCAATTTGTTTATTCTTGGATAGTGTTAAAGTTTTGAAGGTTTGGCTGAATGCCAAATATTATCCTCCAATTAATCCGACTGAACGTGTTACTAGAGTTCTGGTCACAACTATTTCATCTTATATAAAGGATTCACAACATCGTGAATGGAATAAGCATATTTTGGAGACTGCTCAGGTTATACGTTCTGCACGTCACGACTCCACTCAGATGTCACCAAACCAGTTAGTGTTTGGTCGTCACGTACCAATTTATGGTGATTTATATAATTCTGTTGATTTAGATAAACCCTTAAAAATTGATAATATTTAAGTTGTTTTGGTCTCAGAAAATGGCTCAGTCACCTTAATTGTATCGGGAAGTTAAGGATCGTTTACATAAGGCTTATGAGCAGAACGTTTGTCAGTATAACCTTCGAAAACGACCTTTGTCATTTTCGGTTAGTGACATAGTCTGAAAGAAAAATTTTGTTCAGTCTGACGCAGCTAAGGGTTTTTCAAAAAAGTTAGCTCCCAAATATATTTCTTGTCGTGTTACTAAAGTGGTGTCACATCTAGTCTATCAACTAAAAAATCTAGATGGTAATGACCTTGGGAATTTTCATGCTAGGGATCTTAAGAAAAACTTCTGTGACCTCTTATCAGAGTCATAGTTGTATTTCCGGAGTCGTATTTGAACTTGTAGAACTTGTTTTTATTAAAGTCTATGGTTTTTTTGTTAAATTTGTGTAATACAGTTAATACTGTTTTGTTGGGCGTTTTTTGGTAGGTCACTTGATGGGCATTTCCATCTAAGCAACTTCCATCTTTGCCCAGTGTTTGTTTTTGACTCTTATTTAAGTAATCACTTCTATTATTGATGGATTGGTGTCTGAGGTATGAGGAGGAGTAGCAGGGATTAGACTGGATAAATTTGTAGACGTGGAATTTAGTGCTGAGGAAGGTGCGGAACTTGAGCTTTCTGCATCTTTGTCATCACTAGCCACTGATATCTGTACAGCAGGCCTCTTCATCTGCAATAATTGTTAGTTTAGGATTTCTTGCAGGCAGGAAGTCCTCTTTATCAAGTTTTTCTGGATTCAGCGGCCAGATACCGCTCTTCTCGAAGCCTTTCGTTGCTTTCTCTAAAGTTGAAACTCTGTCATACGCTTTATTAAACAATCCAGCAAGGGTATGGTGTGATCTTTTGGCAACCCCTGATCTTCATGAAAAGATTGCACCCCTTGTTGAATACAGTTTTCGAAGGCCCATAGAATGTCAGGTCTAAGGGTTGCCACCCGTGTGAAGCATGTGGGGGTATTGACATATGTGGATACCCTTTTCTCTACAGAATAGATAAATATAATGGGAGAAAAGTGCGACTGAAGTGATTGTCCATCACAAGTAGCACGGGGTTTTCCACAGACACGTTCACGATGCTAACCCAAGAAATCTCCTCACGCCATGCGCCAATTCCTGTAATGGTCATCACTTCTCTAGAAACTGAAAATCAACAACGTGCTTATTAATTACCGAAACTTAAGATTGCTTGTCATCTTCTAGTACACTTGATACTTTGAACACAGCAACTGTTTATTTAAACTAAATTTCATATCAGTTTAGAGTTTTCTATTTTAATTCCCTTAATACAACTCCGCATTCCTTCTAAAAGACTAGACGCTACGACATGCAATCGATAAAATTTTAGAAAACAAATTGTTGATAAAGAAAAAAGATGGTCACTTTTGTATAGATTTCAGGAAGTTAAATCAAACAGGAATTCAAACTTTATGCTCTTATTTACTTGAATGAAACAATAATTTGCGCTCAGCCTTTCGAGGTTTTGGTTGAGGTTGTAAAACTGAGTCACGATAAATTCATGATCATCATTTGTAAGACCAAGCTCAAAACTTCCGTAAAACTGTAAGTAGACAAAAGTTTTCTAGTCATGATATCCTCAGGTTTTGCTTGTAAATGTAAGAGATACTGTTATTGCAGCCAGCATTGCTTGGTAAGATAATTTTAAAACCATTTAAGGTATACCGAATGCAGGAAAACGCGAATTGACGCTCACCCATAAAAACAATCACTGCGGACAAAAATGAATCTGCGAAAAACCAAGAAATGGTTGACGAAGTAAAGCCAATGCTAACAAGGAGCGATTGTTGAAGCTGCTGCAGTTATCATCCATGAAGATATTTGATAGCAAGTTTAAGAATTGACATCCTACTCAATAGATGCTTATGCTCACGTTCCTTTTTTTGGTTACTACCCACTCACGCACGAAGAATTTTTAATTACAATTTACTCATGAGATTGTGATTCCCATGATTCACAAGATTCCTGCATGCTATGAGTCGCAAAAGTAGGTGCTATGAGATAAGATGAAAAGAATATCGCAAAGTCCTTGCAAGAATTTTGTCATTTTCGTGCATTTGAAATGAGACTCATCAAGCACTGAAGGGCAAAGACAATTAATTGCTAGCTGAAGCTTTCATATCAGCTAGTAGACCACGGTCTCCTATGTAATCCATTTTTTCGGAAATTGGAGTCTATCTATCACAGCTAACGATTTTCAGAATCATATAATGAAGTTCAGAAGTTGAAAACTCAATGGAATCTATCATTGAATCAGTTTGCATTCGATAATGCCAACTTCAATGTTAAGGACTACTGACGAAAATTTGCCTACAGTGCAGAGGACTTTTTTGTTGGAACGCTTCATCCTTGAGAAGCATAAGAATATATTTAAAGGACTTTATTCAAAAGTTGTAATTTCTTGAAGATTTTTTACTTTTTGGTTAGTTGGGTCCCTTTGGTTCGTCGTATCCCAAAACACAAGCGGAAGATGTATGACTTTTCACGCTATGAGCTATGAAAAGAGCGTGTGCACTAACTTCTAGCTTTATCCTCTTGCAGGTATACTATTAGATTCAGAAGCTTTTCTCCATAATACAATTTTGCCATTTTTATGATTATATGAATTCAAGCTAAATACTTCCAAAATCTTCAAAAACAAATGCCATACTCTTTTATACCTGCGGGGAGCATCCTATTAACAAGACAATAACCAAATCTTAAGATGATTTCGACAGAAGGGGCTTCCTTATTGAAATAATTTTAATATTTTTTAACATCAGGTGACTCCAAAGCACAACACAAATTATCAATGAAATGCAACCGACACGTTGTGTTCAGGTCGAAAGTTTCGTGATAAAATTAATGCCAAACAGTACAATGATAGAAAATGCATTAGTGCAGGATCGACTTAAACTACAAAGTGGATTTATAAGTGTAATCAATTTTTATACTATTTTTAACTCGAATTAAGACTTTTAGATAATTATTTGATAAAAGTAAAATTTCTACACGAGATAACAAGAAATATCTGAGAAACTAAATATACTGAATTGAAAATAAATCAACATAGATAATCATCAAGGTTCTAGAATGTTCTTAATTGTTTAAAAATGACAATTTAAATGGAAAAGATTTTCTTAAGATTGTAGGATTTAACGAATATATAATACAAATTTTCAGTTATTCTCTGGGACTTGACGGTGGTTTGTATTTTTTTATAATAATTAACACGCTTCTAAGTAGACAAAAGGTATTCGAAATTCCGTTTGTAGGAATCCTGAATTTCATTAATTTTAGCTCATAATGTACTACCTTAGAGCGTCGCTTATTAGACGAATAGTCATTGTTCTGACGAAATATTTGCATTTTGTAAAGAATTAATAATTAGAGGAGGTTGAGATAGCAGTAAATCGTCGTGATATCTTCTACCCCCTCAGTATGTTGTTGATTTAGTTTACTCTGGGAATTATCTGGTTTATCTTTGCTTAGACCGACCGCTTCGCAATAGAAGACATTGTTAAATTCTGTAGCATTGTTACCTGCGGGTTGCGATCCTGCAAACGTGTTCTATTTTATTGATTATTGGTTGAGCATTACAACAATTTCTAATTATTATTGGTTGAAAGATAGACATTAAATGGATTAGTTAAATAAATTAACAAGCTCGGTGTAAACAAGAGAATGAAGCTAGTAAAGAGGTGAACTAAATCTTTGAGTCTCTTAGATTAGTCAACGTTGCATATTCACTCAGCTTTTCATTATCATCAACAAACACATTAAAGATCGAAACGTAATTCCAATACTGTCTTTGAACTTGTAATTTTCTTCCTTTATCTTCTCTAGAATGCACGATCATAATATAATAAATGACGTAATTTATATTTCATAGAATTACTGAGCGTTACTAAACAAAGGGTAACTGTTACCTCTGTAATGAAACACATCCACTGCACATTCAGATTAAAAAAAGAAAAAGTCATATCCGTGTAAATTTGCTAAAAATGCCAAGAGAGTCATCGTCGTTAAACATTAACCTTCTACATTTATCTTTGGTACTGCACAACGGTCAAAGACACCCACAGTTTTAAACTACATTTCCATGCAATTTGAAGAGCTTTAAAAATAAAATCATATTATCTGCTGCGCTGTAAGTTGTAGGGACAAATTAGATTTTAAATATTTACCATCCCCCAACAGCATTCTCGTAAATTTGAAACCATATAAACGATTGCTTATCTTGGATTACTGTATTCCACGTCGTTTTTAAATGTAACTGCGTGTACTTAAAATTATTGCTTTGGTAAGGAATTTTAAATGCTTCATTTATTATAAATGGGTCAAATTTTGTTAAAAAGAAATCACAAATGTAGTATGTACTAGTTAGAGTAAGAAATTCACTCAGATGAATTCATTGTCATTCTCATTTCTGAAATACAGCTCTTGATAAGCCTTATTTAATTTTCTGTTGTGGATTTATTCTTTTATCATCTTCATCTCATTTTGTTTAAGTTAGTAAACTCAGTTCTCTTTAAATTTAGTAATTGTATGTCTGAATATCGATAACAAGTTAGCTTTTCTGGAGATGTGACAGTTCTCACAAGATCAAATTTACGCAAAGTAATTGCTTTCTGTAGCATTTAGTCTAGTTACACAGTTAACAACGATTTCGTCCCACAGAAAACTACCGTGTAGACTAAAGAAAGATAAACTTTCAATAAATTGTGGAGAATCACACACACAGCAAATTACACAAAAGATGTCGTTACTCTAAACTAAAACTAAAAGTTAGAATTTACGTAACTACACGTAAACAGCATTTAAATGTATCAACAGCCAGACACAACCAAAAACATAAAATACTCTCAGACTGTTTAACAAAACTTAACAAGCACACATCACACACACTGAAACCACCCAACCAAACAAAAACTAACCTTCACATCTGGTCCTTAAATACAATCATTAAGTCAAAGATTTTGCTATTCATCAAATAGTTAACGTTATCCTTTCAGGAATTAAACAAAAACAAATTTCATCATTACATTTTCAACATTTAATTTGCTTGCTACGAAAGATAAAACTCCATGTCTAATTAG
>VTPC01087352.1:0-28668 GCA_011009095.1 Ignelater luminosus | reverse complement strand
GAAATAGTTATTTTTGTATTAAGTGCGGGAAATCAGTGTTTTTTTGTAGCGCATCAGAATGGCATTTTTTGCCGAGACCGTTAGGTTTAGACATGAAACATATTTTTTGTGCACATGGGCTTAAAATATATATTTTGGTCCCATGTGAAAAAATGAAAAGCTTCCCGTATCCTTGGCGATGCTTAAACCTAACCTTTTTTAGACGGTTGTAGAAAAACAGAATTTTGGGAAAAAGGCATTGTAAAAAATGAGTTCCAGGAAGTATATGGTCAAAACTAAATTAACCCGCGTTTATAAAAACATTATTTTTGACAGTAATTATGAGTAATAAGGGGTAGTTTACAAAAGTGATTCATTTGTTATTCAATATAACAGTTATTTGACATTAATTTTTTAATAAGAAAAGTTTCTTTAATTATCAGCGGAATAATGAGTGATCAAATTCCCGATAAGACCCATATCCGACATATAATGTTATATGAGTTTCGGAAGGGTAGTTCTGGAGCCGAGGCCACCCCAAACATTTGGGCCATATATCCCGGTGCTATAAGTGTCAGTCAATGCAAAGTATGGTTTCAAAAGTTTAAATCCGGAGATTTTATACTCATAGATGAGCCCCGAAGTGGAAGACTGCGAGAGTTGGACAACGATGTCCTGAAGAACGTCATCGAAGCTGATCTATGTCAAACGGCCGAAGAATTGGCAGAAATATTCGGAACATCTGCAAGAATTGCCCTCCGGCACCTCCATGCGATCGGCAAGGTGTCCAGAGTTGGGGTTTGTGTACCCCATGAATTGTCTGATCAAAACAATGCTCAGACGAGTGCAGTTTGTGCTTTTTTGTTGTCCAGACAAGAACAGGAACCATTTCTTCGTCGAATTGTAACCAGCGATGAGAAATGGGTACTTTACACAAATGTTAAACGAAGAAATCAGTGGCTAACTCGTGGCCAGATACCGGTGCCAACGGCCAAACCGGGCTTTCGTCCGAACAAAGTATTGCTTTGTGTTTGGTAGGACTGTGGCGGAATCATACATTTCGAGGTGTTAGAACAGTGTCAAACTGTAACCGCTGACCTCTGCACTCAACAATTGGATTGTTTGGCTCTGGCATTGAAAGCGAAACGCCTGGCGTTGGTCAATAGAAAAGGGATAATTTTGCAGCATGATAATGCCCGGTCACATGTTGCAAGACTTACCCACCAGAAGATCAGAGAGCTGGGGTGGGAAGTGCTGCTACACCCACCATATAGCCCAGATATTGCGCCTTCAGACTACCATTTGTTTTGTTCTCTTCAGCACTATCTCAATGGAGAAACATTCCCGAATCTGAATGCCTTCAAAACTGGACTTTCCAAATACTTTGCCTCAAAGGATACCTATTTTTATGAGCGGGGTATTCTAAATTTGCCCGAAAGATGGTCAAGGTCATAGAAAATGATGGAAATTATATAATAGATTAAATGTATCAATCTTTTTGTAAAATTAATGAATTTGATTTAATGAATAAACGCCGGTTACTTTAGTTTTGAGCTTATATAAGGTTAAAGTAAGAGACAAGACTATACATTCGTATATGTCGATGTCGCTTTAAAGTGTATTGCTCCACCAAATTGTCTTAAGACGCTTGGGATTGCAGCAATCAGCCAATTTTTAATAGCAGGAACTATGTAAAATGTTGATAATGCTAGTAACGGCTTGCTCTGGAAGAATAGCACTAAATTTCCCAGAACGACTTTTATTTAAGTTCCAAACCTGGTTGTTTTCTTTTAAAGTCTGTTTGATATAATAGAATTTAGAACTTTATATTTCTTGTGCATAACACGTTTAAACTTTGAAATTGTTTTACTTTGTCTGAGTCTTTGCAAATTATTTAATCAAGGCAGATGATTTTATACTATCAATGACGATCTTAAAAATAATGCTACTACCACTTAAAATGCTTATTGATGGTAAATATATGCTTGGCTGAACCTAGCGTCTATGTTAGGGTTTGAAATACTTTATCTTTGTTAATACTTTAATGTAATCATAATACCGTTGTTGTTAGTAGTATGTGAGACACTATGTAGCAGAGGATGACAAGAAGGACAATGACAAGTAAGATGGCGATAATTTTTATTATTGAATAAAAGTTAATTAAACAAAATCCAAGAAGCTTTTTATTTCTTTGATCCAAAGTATTAAGAGGTTATGGGCCCAGAACGAGTCCACTGCGATATAAATTAAAACGTAGTGAAATTGTTGGAGTTCTTCATTGTACTTAAATTATAGAAAATGAATACAACATTGACACCTTTAAGTTTCTTACTTGTTGTGAAGTGGACCCTGTAAAAGATAGAAAAGCTCCGTCGAAGATCATTCTACCCATCGACAAGTTGAATTACTCTCACGTTAAAAACGCCAAAACAGCAAAAGAGGTATGGAGATTCTTGAAAAGAGCATTTGAAGATTCTGGACTAACAAGAAAGGTGGACCTGCTGCGAACGTTGGTAACAACGAGACTGGATAATTGTAAGAATGTAATTTATATCTACATGTCATAAGCTGAATGAGATGGGGTTTTCTGTAAATGAAGAGTGGATGGGAACTTTACTGCTTGCTGGATTGTCCGATGATTATGGATCTTGAAAGTTCTGGGGTTAAAATAATAGGGGACAGTATAAAAGTAAATTATTACAAGATATTAAATCATCTTCAGCAATGGGTAAATCAAGCAGTGAAGACTCAGCCCTACATTCAAAATCAAGTATTAAAGTATTTAATAATAAAGTACCTCGTTGTTGTAATTGTAATGATTTAGGTCATTACTCATTACCAATCAAATTGTAAAAATAAGAAAAATAAGGTAAATGATAATAAGTCTAGGGTTAATAGTAGGGCCTTTTTAGCATGTTGATTTAGTAAAAAACTTAATGACAATGCGTGGTACCTTGATTCTTGTGTTTCTACTCATTTAACAAAAAACAAAAAAAATTCAGTTAACGATCTATCAGAGAAATATGTTACTATAAAAACAGCTAACAATAGTAGTATGAATGCAGAAGCAATAGGTAACGTTTTATTAAAACTTAATGTAAATGGTAAATCAAAAGATATCGAAGCCAAAGATGTGTTATATGCCCCTAATGCTGCTCTTAATTTGTTATCCGTAAATAAGATAACTCAAAATACAGTATCGTTTAACAAATCAGGACACAAATAACAAGATTGTGGCCACAGGTAAACCAGATAATGGAATTTATAAATTGAATACCTTTGATTGTATAAAACAAAAAATGATTTGCTCAGTTAAGGATAATGGATTATTGTGGCACCGCAGATTAGGTCACATGAATAGAAAAAAATATCCTGAGCAAAATGGCGTCTGTGAACGCGCTAACAAGACGATTGTAGAGAAAGCTCGCTGTTTACTTTTTGATGCTGGTCTTGATAAGAAATATTGGGCAGAAGCCGTAAATACAGCGATTTATTTCTTAAATAGATCACCAACTTTAACTTTAAAAATGAAAGCATCTTTTGAAGTCTGGAATGGTCGCAAACCAAATTTATCTCACCTAAAAGTTTTTGGAAGTGAAGTAATGGTTCAAATACCTAAACAGACAAGAAAAAAATAGGACCCAAAATTCAGAAAACTTTTGTTTATGGGCTATAGTGATAATATAAAAGGTTGTAATTGTATTGATCCAGAAACAAAAGAAATAATTTTTAGTAGGGATGCAATTTTTTTAGAAAATAATAAAAGCCATATGAAAGAAAATGATAACGCAAATTATTCAGATGGTAAAACATATACTTGGTTTCAAATCGATGATCTAGTCGAGCAAGACCAGTCAGATAAACATGTTGTAGAAGATGTAACAGGTGAGGAGGAGCAAGATCTTGCAGAAATTGAAATTGTCGAAGATCGATAAGTACAGCAGCATAGAGAAGAAAAAGAAGAAAATGTTAGGACAAAGACAGGAAGATAAATCCAACTTCCTAAACGTTTAGAAGATTATGAAATCTGTCCTGTTTATTTCCACAGTGAAATAAATGATTATGAAACTTTTGAAGAAGCAATTACAAAAGAGCTGAATTCATTAACTTCTTGAAATACGTTGACTGTAACTAATTTGCCTGAAAACGAGAAAGTTATAGATCCTTAAACGGCTGTTCCGTACCAAATCAGATTCTACAAAGAAAGCACGATTGGTAGCATTAGAGTATTTTTATGGCATGTCACTTTAAATAATATGAAGGTAAGACAATTAGACATACCTTCTGCATTTTTACATGGAGAAACAGATTCAGATGTATATGTAAAGTGTCCTAAAGGACTTACGACTGAGAACAATAAAGTCTTGAAGCTTAATAAAACTCTGTATGGGCTACGTAAAAAATTGGAATAACAAACTAAATGAATTTCTGATTAGCATTGGTTTCACAAGATCCCAGTATGATTTCTGTTTGTATTACAAAAATTCAATTAAAATAGTAGTTTTTCTAGATGATCTTTTGATCACAGGATGCGATAATGAGATACCTCAGGTGGTTCTTAAATTAAAAGAAGAATTTAAAGCCAGAGACATGGTGAGGTTAAGAATTTCCTCGGCATGGAAACTGAGAACTGAGACGACAATGACTATTACCCAAAAGGCATACATTAAAAAGATTTTCAAAGACTTTACTGTGTCAAAAGGAAAGGGGCAGACTCCACTGGAGATAGGTTTTCAGTACGATGTCAACCAAAAAGTCAAAGATGTACCTTATAGCAAACTAATAGGTTCATTAATGTATTTAGCTTGTACTAGCCAACCAGACATGTACTCAGTGTCTTGTTCGAGTCGTTATTTGGATAAATCCACACAACAAGTTTGGACAGCTGGAAAGCATATCCTTAGATATCTCAGTATTTCAGTTTAGTTTTAGTTGTTGTTATTGTGAATTTTTCTTTTTGTTTGTTCAAATACATTTTAACGCAAACAAAATAATAAAATAAGTTTAAATAAACTTAGACTGAGTATGTTTATCAAACCGAGTTTTACAGTTACAGTATCCAGGACCGTACTAGCAAAAACTTGGACGATAAAAGAAGCATTATTTTCTTTACTACAAAACGAAGTATTTTTAAAAAAATAATATGGAATTATACATTTGAAAACCAGTTTTTGACAAAAACGTAAAAAGAAATCCAGGTCCGTAGTGAGAAAAATTGACCTGATGATGATATCTGAAATACGAAACGGCGTATTTAAAAAATGATTACACAGTTTTAAAGAACATAAAAAAGTGCTCTAATAATGTGCTATTAGTTTTTAAATAAATTTGAAAACAAAGGCGTAAGAAATTAAAAACGAAAAATTATTATTTCGATTTTTTCCGGATATCTCCGGAAGTATTCAAAATTTTTAAACTTTTTAAACGGCATGTTGTTAGGCACATAAATGCGCAACTTTGCAATACTTTAAACAAATTCGTATCTCTTACGGTTCTTGAGATCTCCATACAACTACTCGGATTTGTAACACCCTGTATAGCAGGAGCCACGGCCTCAAAAGAGATGGTTAATCTAAGAGGTATTCTTATTGAACTTGCAAACTTACAGAAGCAACCTACACTAAATATGGATAATTTAAGTGCTATTTCGATGACAAGAAATTAATAAAAACTCGAAAAGAGGCAAACATATAGACATAAAACAACATTTCATTAAAAACTTGGTTGAAAAGAAAAGTATCTTTGTCAATTATGTTTGTTCTAATGATAATCTCGCCGATATCATGACAAAGTCATTAAATTTTGATAAATTTTCTGTTCTTAGAAATAAGATTTGTAGTGTTCAGTTTAATAACTTTTAAGTTTTTGTATTGAATGTTATGTTTGTAATATAAACTATTTCAAGGAGGAGTGTTAGGGTTTGAAATACTTTATCTTTATTAATACTTTAATGTAATTATAATACCGTTGTTGTTGGTGGTATGTGAGACACTATGTAGCAGAGGATGACAAGAAAGAAAAATGGCAAGCAAGATGGCGATAATTTTTAATATTTAATAAAAGTTAATTAAACAAAATCCAATAAGCTTTTCATTTTTTCGATCCAAAATATTAACAGTCTAGGATTTCATTGTTATCAGAAAAAACTTGAGTTCAGAATTCACTAAGGCTTGTTGGAAATGGTATTATTTGATTTCTATTATGAATAAATGCAAAACTGCAGATAACAACGAAGGAATAAATACCCTAAATTTAATATATAAGAATGGAACTTTCCTAAGGAAGATTAATAAACTTTTAAGTAAAAGGATATTTGCTATCCTGACTTGTGCATATAGAAACTTCCTAATTAAGAATCATGAATAGGCTGATTCTAGTTGTTTGGTTAACTTGAGTCAAAAGTTCTCTTCTCTCTCAATTTTAACTTACAGAAGTATTTTATTGAAAGAATTAATGTATTAGTCAAAAATAGAGCTGCTGTATTTAAGCCTTGTGCTAATGCTGCTTTTTTACGCCGTTGATAAGTGATAGTGCAGATTATAGTGTTTAAATAACCTTTGTACAACCTTTTTTCTTTTCAATAGACTTTTGGTAGTTACTTACAGTTACAAGATCAAAGCAACCCAAGCATCTCTGATGTATGATGTAACTACAATCTTACAAAATATTTAAATTTCATTTCTAAGTTTTTAAAACTTAAAGCTGATTTTAAAGAGATTTCTTACTGCATATGATCTCTAAGCTTTCTTAAATATTTTCATTTTTCTGAAAATTCAAATCTGCGTTCAGATCTGTATTTGCATTCCTTGATACACTTCAAATACTCTAGCAATTCTAACTTAAAAGAAATTTTTTGTATTACAAAAATAATAATGTTGACAAAGAAAAATAATTGAAAAGCAAAAGTAAATCGCATGTTTATTAATGGAAAACCTGAAGTTTCTTTTTATCAACTTGATTAAGAAAATTCGTAATTTATTTACAGGACTTAAAAGTTTTCCGTCCCTTGGGTCTAAGTGCTAATGCGGAGATTGCTTTAGGGCCAAGAATTAAGACGGTAAAAGTAAAAAAAGAAGGGACGAATTACATTTTCGTTCTCCCGTTTTTAGGTTCTTCTCTGATACTTTTACAAAACAGAAGTTTTATGTTGTTATCATTGAGAATACGTTGGTAGATGGCAGAAAAGAGACCTGAAACTTGTAACGAACAACTTCAAATCCGGGATAAATCTTTAGTTGGACCCACTTTTTCTTCGTTGTCGAGGCTTGACTCCGAGAGACCTTTTGGTTCTCAGTAAATTTGTAAACTTTGGAACGAATTCGGTTTCACTTGTAGGAAAGTGAAGGTTTTAATTGTTTTTAAAAGAAAGTCTCGAGTGGAAATTAAAAAAAAATGTTTAGTGTCTGTTTAGAGTTTTCCATATTCTTTAATGTTAATAACACTCAAACGGTCTGTTACGTTCTGGGAATCTCATTCATCCTTCTCAATAATTAATCATCTAAATCCGAGAGTTGCGCTAAAGACTTGCGATTCCATTTCCGCTTTTGCTCGAGAGTGCTTAGCTTTCCAATTATCGGGCGTTATGTTACCTGCTCATTCGATGCTGTAGCGATATTACTAAAAGACGTGTTTTGTCAGAAGCAGCCCTCTATTCGTATTTGAGTACATTCAATTTATAATTTACGACTTTATCAAGAAATGACGCTTCATTTGAAATTATGAATTATGAAATCTTTATGAAAAATAGATAAAAATGATAAAAACTACAATACCGTAAATAAATTCCAAAAGGCAAACACTGAAAACGATAAACCACCTTTATTTTTCAAAAGTTTATTTTTGCTTCAAAACTTAGAAACACAAAATTATACTTGTTGTAACTTAATGTAAGCCTACTGTATGTGTGTATCGGAACTTGTTCTTCGCCCTAATCCTTCTCTTTCTCGTGTAATTTTCTCCCGGTGACCCTCTCGAGTAGCACAAATAGCGCGTAATTGAAAATCAGAGTGATCTAAGCAGGCACAATGTTGTGATACGCCCTTCTGATGTGACATTAGTGTACACTTAATATACGTTACAACAAATAATACTGCCTTTTAACAGAACTAATTAAACGAAATGTAAAAAGATCGGTAAAAAAGGTTAAAAAGAAAACAGAAACAAATCCCGATCAGCTTTGCCTTTGATATACGAAACGTCTTTCTAAATGATATTAATACGAATTTTTTTCCATCAAGAGTGTAATGTTAGGTTTGACAGAGTTTTATCGTATTCAAGAGCACCATACCGTTCGCTCCTAATCTCCGGTATCAATTTTCGATGGCAATCTCTGTGATTTGTGGCGAGCCTGGGGAGAATGAACGTCCCCGCCCCCCGCATCTGTCATCTGCTTTTTCTTCGCACTCTTCGCATCACGGCGGTTATTCGGAAAATTCTCGTCGGTCACGGAAAAATATCTCCTGCGTGTCTTGCACGTCTCTTAGTAGAAATTTTTCCTTTTCTCCCGTCAGATCCCGGTTTTTGCTCCTATACCGTTTTGTCATCGTGAGATTTCTTTTTGATGTTTGTCCCTTATTTATTTTTCCGTCTGTAATCATTTCCCGAGCTTCCTCTGATGACTCTTATTAATTTATTTTGGGGTCCACGAGCTCTCGCATTAAGGGAGAAAGAGGAATTTGCCATTATACACCGGACCGTCGCTTTATTCATGAAAATATTATTTCGAGGGAAAATCGAAATGTGAACAACTGATTGTGGCGAAATGGAAAAGGAAATTAAAATACTTGGAAAGTCTTATCGACATCGTGTATCCCCCTAGGGGTAAAATTATGCAGCAGGTATATTTTATATCAACAGAATTTTACTGACACGACGTTAACTTTTAATGGCAAAACCAGGGAAGGGCATAGTTTGTTGCCTTTGCTTGATTTTCAATTTCCACACAATAATTTTAACTAATTTTGTTGGTTTCTTACATATAACCTATTTAATATACATAACTATTGACGTTGCTTTTTTCAATTTAGTATTTCAATCTTTAAAAAGATATGCTACCTTTTCTTGAACTTCTAATATTTGCAGTTCATCCTATGGATGCATTCAGTATTGAGATTAAAATTATTAAACAGAGTTTTAAGCAACCCAAATTGAATGATTGAATACGTCAGAAAATAATAATCAATTTCAAACATGTCAAAGAGAGTTCTATTTAGATTTTTAGCGTTTTTATTATTATGCATTTAGACTTCCTTAATTAAATTACTCTTCATTATTTCAATACAGAATTTATTCCCCACAAAGTTGATAACAAGTTAACGAAGGTTACTCTAATGTAACTCGGTGTGCTAACTAAAGCCTATATCAAGTATTTTATCATTACTAGATAATTGAATTCCAAGTTTACATTTAATATTAACAAGTTTCTAGTCTAAAACATTACACTATCATCTCATATTTCTCACGACGACGTTGGGTAGAGGATACTTCAGACCCACTACATACATTATTTTGTACTCATTAGGTGATTGATATCCCTCTTCAATAAACGCTTAGTCGCTTTTCGTATATACGCTGTGAATTAATTTCCTGAAAAGTTTTTCCACTATTTTTCCTACAACTGTTGCATCTGTAAAACCAAAGTCTTGGTTTATATCTCTGATTTCTCTTCTTCTACATATTGGTCTGCATATCCTTTCTATTTTCTATTATTTTTGCGCCTGTCATAGTGGGAAAATTTATTTTTCTCAAATAAATGAATTGTAACTCAAAGGTTATGGATTTGCATCGGCCAGCTAACGTGTGGTTTTGTCAATCCTATCCTTTCTATTTTTTACTTTTATCTCTGTCATCACGCCTTTCAACTGCAGCTTTTTGTCCTTCAATCTTTTTTCTCTTAAGCTCTTCTTGGTACGAGGCTTGCCTTTATGAAGTGAGATTTATCGAAAGGGGGTGTTTTAGTCAAACTTTTATAGTGCTATTTGACAGATCACATATTTGTTAGGTTATGTTGTTTGCTTCAAAACAATACGATAATCGACTCGAGTTCTGTCAAAGTTTGAAGTGACCAAGTCTGAAAAGAAATGGAATTGACCCAAGAAAATTATCGTGCCATAATTTTCTACAACTCTAAAAGGACATTGTCTCAAAAAAGTTGTATCGCTGAACTGATTTCTGTGTTCGGAGATGAAGCACCATCAAAAGCAGCAGTGTATCACTGGTATGCAGAGTTTTAGCGCGGACATATTAGTCTTGGTAAGCAATATGGCGGAGGTCCATCGAAAACAGCAGTCATTTAAGAAAATAGATACGTTACATATCGAGAGATTCAGGCAACATTAGGCATCTCAGGGACTGCAGTACAAAAGATCTTGCACCAAGAGTTGGGTGTCAGAAAGCTCATTTCCCGATGGATCCCTCATTTTCTTACTAACGAATAAAAAGCAGCTCGTGTCGATTGGTGCCGTAGAACTATGAACCCGAAGGCAAAACTCAATCAGCTGTGTGGGTGTTTCAAAGTGAAACAAAACCAACGAAATTGATTCGTTTCCGCAGCGTTTCCAAGAAAATGGTCGCTAGTTTTGTGGCTAAATCTGGACGCTTTCAGAAGAAGCAGTTGAAGCTTACAAAGAAGCCATTTTGACTACACCAACTTCAGAGTAGAATTACTGTTTTACAAAGTGGTTTAAGCAAATGCAGAAATGTATTGACCTCAATGGAGAATACTTCGAAAAACAATAATATACTCTCGTTAGCCTAAGTTCTTTCATTTAGTCAAATCTCACTTCATAAAAGGCAAGCCTCGTACTTAATCTTTTCCTTAAGAAGTTTCAACTATAACTTTTCTTTCTCCAAAACTTCCAATTGAAAATCTTTGTCTTTAGAAATATCTTTCGGTTTAGCCTCTTCTTGGTGCTTAATGTTTCCTTTAAAGAGTTTCAACTGCAGCTCTACTTTCTACCAATCATTCCGTAATCTTTTCAAGTAAAGCTTTTAGCTCTTCAAAATACCTTTTCGTTTAGCCTTTTCTTGGTACTTAATCTTTCTTTTAATGCTCCAAATCATTCTCCAACCCTTTCAATTGAAAATCCTTGTCTTTCAAAATATCTTTTCGCTTAGCCTCTTCTTGGCACACAATCTTTTCTGTAACCTTCGATTGTAACTTTGGTTTCTCTAAATCTTTTTCCAACGTTTTTTATTGAATATTTCTGTCCTTCAAAATATCATTGTACTTAGGCTTTTCTTGGTACTTAATTCTTTCTTCAAGCTTTGATTGTATAGCTCTACTTTTTCCAAATATTTTTTCAAAGCTTTCAACTGAATATTTTCGCCTTTTAAGATTTCTTTTGACTTACCCTCTTCTTGATACTTAATCTTTTCTTCAAAAAGCTTGGACTGTAGCTCTGTGTTCTTCTTTGCTATCACCAGTCTTTAACCGAAAATCTCTGGTCTTGTTAAATATCGTTTTTACTTTACACCTTCTTGGTACTTAATGTTTTTTCATTAAGTTTCTTTTGCGTTCCATTTCATTAATTTTTTCTTAGCACAGAAATTGATCAACTGAAACCACTCACAACGTGTTCACAACAATCACGATGTCTGTAACATAATAGTTCTGACTTAACTGTTGCAGAACTTTTAATTATCAGCTATTTTTTGAACACGAGAACTGTTATAAAAATGGAATACTTCATTGTTTTACGAAACTCACCAACTTGGACACAAATCTGTAATTCAAGAGTTAGAATTAGTAAAAGTTAAAAGATAATGACGGCATTAAAAATCAAATTTAGTCTTTCCAGTCTTAACTTCGAATGTTGTCTAGTAAGGAATGGTCCGTTTAAAATCTGGCAGATTAAATTGTTACAAAAAACTGAGGAAAAAACGTAAATGAATTAAACTTTTATGTATTCTTTTAATACATTTTCTAACCTACAAAATAATGGCAAATTATTTAAGAAAAATTTTAAGAACTATAAAATAACCGAGTTTTTTTCTTGATTCCCAACATAAGCTTCTGTACAACATTTTATTCTAAATTGTCGCATGTCTGAAACGTTAAATTTTGTATTTCTCAGTTTTCGTTTGGTTTGCGCCAAATACCTCTCTATAGGGCGCAACTCAGAGCAATTTGGCGGATTCATAGCTTTAGGAACAATTAGAATGTTGTTTTCTTCGCAAAATTGTTTTGCACCATGACTTTGATGGCACGAAGCTAACTCCGGCCAAAAGAAAGCAGAAACTCTATGACGGTCTAAAAAGAGTTTTAGTCTCTTTTTAGGCATTCTTGCACATAAATTTTGGTGTTAATTGAACCAGTCATTATAAATTCTTTACTTTTCAAGCCGCAGCTGCAAATACCCTGCCAAATCAGGTATTTTTTTGAATGTTTGGTAATCTTCTTATGTTTATTTTTAGAATCTACATTTCCTCTTTGATCACCAACGTAATACTCTTGCCCTGGATCTGACTGAAATCTGCAACGCAGTAGGTTTCGTCATCCATGACGCAGCAATCAAATTTTGTTAGAAAATTATCATATAATTTTCTGGCTCGAGTTTTGGCAACTTTTTGCTTAGTAGGATCCCTGTTTGGAACTTTTTGTACTTTGTATGACTTTATACCATTTTTCATTTTAATTCGATGAACTGTGCTTTTTTATGTGCCAGCTACCACAGCAACAATCCTTTATGATATGGTTGGGTTTTTCTGAAATTGCTTAATTATATTTTTCTCTCTTCTTGTATCAGCTTTCTTGTTTCCACCTGAACCAATTTTCCTTTCTACTAACAAACGTTTTTATAATTACTTATTGCATTTTGTACCGTCGAACGTGGAATTTTTAAACTTTTTGCGAGGCGGACTTGAGAAATATTGCAATTTTCTAAATATTTGTTCAAAATTGACAGCCTTTGCCCTTATTTATTCATCTTAAACTTTCTCCAAGAGTAAATTATTTTGAAGTGGTTAATTGCTAAATTAACATTGCAATGACGGTTAACAACTGACAAAATTATTTTGCAATCGAACTGCAAACAAGGCTACTAGACCAAGAATTATCCTGCCAAATTTTAAACGAGCCATTCCTTACTTAAATAAAGTTGACGCTTCCCACTTTACTTTCAATCGATTTCTATCTTTGATAAGACTATTTTGACCAAATGCAGATTTTATCCTTGTTGATCTTTGTAAGTACTTCTCATGGTCTAAATTATGTATTGCAGTGGAGTCTGGTATAAAACTACCGAGGAAAACCAACAGAAAATTTGTGCCTCTACAGTAACTTTATCTAAATTGATTTGGAGTTTGAGACGAGAATTCATGACGATACGTACATGGCATTCGCAGGACTTTCAGGCTCATAACCTTGTTATTTTTTCTGGTTTCTTTTGGGTTTTGGTCCATACCTGTTCACTTTCCGAAATCTTCTATCGCCGTTTCTATCTGTTCTTCGAGGTCTTCGTTTCTTTTTTCCTTCTGATTTTTCCATCCGATATTTCTTATTCTTCTATCATCTTCTACTCTTTCCAAATATTCTAACCACCGCAATCTTTCAGCTTTGACTACTTTACTTATTATTGATTTTTCATCGATTTTATGTGCCTTCATGTTTGTGCGTTCTTCCTAGCCAACTTTTGTTTCCTTTGTTTAACAAATTTTATGCAATACTTTTCGATCCTATATCTCTGTCTTGTGTACGATAAGGTCAGATCGATTCGCTTTAATGTTTGTTTCACTTCCACATTCTCAGCATTTTCCACTCACTCAAACATTTTGGAATTGGTTTCATTAAAGTCGATTGAGTATTTCTATGTGAAACTGCGAAGTTACAGCTTGTAACCCCAAACTTCGAAGAACAATTTTTAACCGTTTATTAGCCGAAAAAGAAAAAATATGTATCGTTTGTAACTCAATGGTCTACAGTATATTCAAAATCAAAATCTAAGGAGAAAGTCTCGAAAACTATTCTTGTCTGTGGGTAATAAATTACCAATATTTTAGTTTCCGTGCCTACTATTTTGATAAATATGACGAAATTTGACAGTTAAATGAAACAGTCCTAGTTAGTTAAGCATATTACAATAATGATATTGATTTTGCAAAAAATAAATTCTAATATACGAGGGCTGTTTGACGGAAGTGTGACATTTCAATAAAGAACAGGTTTAGCCTAGATTTTTTTTATTATTTTTCAACATAGTTCCCTTCAAGTGCTACACACTTAGTCCAACGACTTTCCAATTTCTTTAAGCCTTCTGAGAAATGTTCTTTTGGCAACTCGTCAAAATAGGCCTGCGTTGCAGCAATAACCTCTTCATTTGATGCGAATTTTTTTCCTGCGAGAGATTTTTTCAAATTCGGAAATAAAAAAAGTCTCTTGGGGCCAGATCCGGTGAGTATGGTGGATGGGGAAGCAGTTCGTAGCGTAATTGTACCAATTTAGCGGTTGCAATTGCAGATGAATGAGATGGGGCGTTGTCGTAATGAAAAAGCACTTTCTTACGTGCCAAATGTGGGCGTTTTTTCTTTAAGATAACATCAAAACGGGTCAATAAATCAGCATAATATTGGCCAGTTATTGTTTTACCCCTTTCCAAATAGTCAATATGGATTATGCCTTTAGAATCCCAAAAAATAGTCGCCATGACCTTATTAGCCGAGTGACCAATTTTAGTCTTCTTTGGTGCACGTTCGTCTGGTGATATCCATTGTTTCACTGTTCCTTTGTCTCAGGGGTATGGTGGTGGATCCAGGTTTCGTCAACAGTCACATATCGGCGAAAAAACTCAACTGGATTACGTTGTAACATGACCAAACATTGATTTGAAGGTTGAACACGAATTCTCATTTGGTCCACTGTGAGTAATCGCGGCACCCATCTTGCCGATACCTTTTTAATATACAAATGTTCGTGTAAAATATTATGCACCCGTTCGATTGAGATGCCAACAGCATCAACTATCTCGCGCACTTTCAAACGTCGATCAGCCATTACCATATTATGGATTTTGTCAACGATTTCCTTAGTAGTGACCGTTTGTAAGGGCCCGGGGCGTTCACCATCGTCAGTGCTCATACGGCCAGTTTTAAATGAATTAAACCACTTGGAAACCATTCCATGCGATGGAGCAGATTCACCGTAATATTTCCGTAATTTCTCCTCAGTTTCTTTCACTGTTTTTCCACGTAAAAAATAATGTTTAATTAAAACACGAAATTCACGTTTTTCCATATTTACAAAATAGCACAAACTTGATTGATTTCTATGACTGCCAAATGTATACTATTTCACAGATAGACATGAAATTTGGAGGTTAAGCCTCTAAAAGACTGACGTATATGCTAATGTTTTCGATTTACCGATATCAGCGCCATCTAGCGGAAAGTCACGCTTCCGTCAAACAGCCCTCGTACACCTCGAGATTTTAGAGATTTTTAATAAAAATATCCATTATTTCCTCGGTTTTGTTAAATTGTAGTTTAAGATTTTTGTATTCAATGACTTGTTTAAACGGGAATTGTTTGTTCCGCAACTATTTCACATTATTCCTGGAAACACCCTGTACTTTTGAATTGACAATCCAGTCTCAATATAACAATATCGCGATCAGTAGCGTCAGTATTTTATATTTCTATCTTCTTGCATTTTTTATTATTTTTCATATATATTTCTGTGATGAGTTTTCCTCCTAACGGATACAGAAATCGCTTGCCAACACAATCTGGCACTTTCTCTATCATTTCCTGTTGCTATAATCTTAAATGGAGCGTGTCCCTCCTCGCTTTACCGCTGAGATGTCGTAAAATTCCACTAATGAAAAATTGGAAGTTTGAAAACTTTAAATTTAAACTTCTCTTGTGGTTAGGTAATAGAACATTTTGTAGCGCGTACGGCGGCGTAGGAGGTTCGTACCGTTCTTAGGGCAAATGGAGAGCAATTTGTGTGCTGTTACGAGTGTTTAAGCACCACGGACTAATAAACTAGCATAAATAGGAAGAGATCTCTTGGCGAATGTAAAGTGGGGTCATGCAGAGCACGTCGTGCTCAGAGGTCACGCATTCTGACCCTCCGGGTCGCAGTATTATCCCGATTCCTGCGCGATTGCCACCAGTTGCAGATGTATTTTCCGCGAATTCTCTTATTTGCGCACTAAAGCAATAATTAGCCAAAGATACTTTACGGAACACGATTATACGGGCTGCAGTTAATGTCGCTTCGGACGGTCGGAAATAGCCTAAACAAATTAATGGTTATGGAACTAGCGTACGGACACATGTGGTCAATATAAAATCGGGAACGCCGGACGTTTGACAGTGCACGTTACTGCATACAACCTCAAACTTAATTACGCGAACAATGGTGAACGGTAGCCGTACCCTTCGACGGTGCCACGGCATCGCGCATCCGCTCCATAAAACGCAGAGATGCAGCTCGTAAAATATGAACCTCGCGAGCCCGAATTGCCAGCAGCAAAAACTGTAATTGCAAATTGGCCCCGGCTTCAAAAGCTCGGTGGCGGGTCGTAAACCGAGCCAGTAATGCCACAGATTACACGGCTCCAATGGGTTTATTATTGCCGCGACGCCATGCACACCTACAGCTTCTTAATTCTTCACATTAATGCTTTAATTGCTCTGTTTAATGTTGCGTGCTCCCGTTGCCTCTCTAAAAGCCGACGTTGTTAGGGGAATTTTATATAACACTGTTCTTAAATTTATGACTCTATCGTAAATCGTTATGTTATTATTCAGCAGCGTATACCAATAGCTTCGCTTTCTTTAGGAGAGCTTAGAGGGCTGTTCGTTTTTGTTTTCCTAAATGAAATAAAGCGCACGTTTCAGAATCCGCCCCTGCATAATGAGAAGCAGCAGAGTAACATCCATATCTACATAATCCACCCTATGACATCGGTTCGTGATTTTCGACACCCCTGTTAGCGTGTAATGAATATATGTAGAACTTAGGGTGTCCGTCGGAACCCAATTTGACTCGAGCGCCACCTGTCGGGTACCCGGAAATAACTACACGTAAGTCCTGCTGGGGTAGTAAAGCAGCATGAGCGAGCGGCTTGCCTCTGCGTGCTTCTCATAGCTTCGGTGGTTGAAACTGAACTTGGCCTCCCACGATAAATCGTTTCCGGCAACTTACTCGTCGACCAAACAGCTTCGTGGTTATTTGCAATTAAATTTCCATCAACGCGATGGAATTTTAAACCCCTTTGGTGCTGCGAGAATTCTAAGTGACCGAAGGAAACATTTTTGGTTAAAAATCGTGCAGCTCTGATTTATAATGATTGCTTCTCACTAAAATATAATATAAAAAGAGGAAAAAAGAGGTGCTATCGTTTTCAGAACAATTTAAACCCACTTTCTCGCGATTTCGATTTCACATTATGTCTTTTCGTTCACATCTGCAGGACGCTGTAACCCCGTTGTAACCCCATAATCCCAGCCGACCGCAGTGGTGTCCACTACGAAATCCACTCAGCTCGATGATTATTTTATGACTCGTCTCTTTTCTGAGCCGGCGAGGACCCGGTCGGTGCACTTGGTCATTTTATTTCGAACAACCGAGTTCTTTCCGGCGTGACCAGAACGAATCGTGGATTTGGTGACCCTAGTGAATGCAAAAAAGGACTGGAATCCTTCAGATCTCTAGAAACCGAACGAATCTCGTCTTTTACTTCAATAATTCACACACACACATTTTAAAAAGTTTTCTGCTTTTTATTCGACTTCAAAATTGCAAATAGTTTTCGCTATCAAAGAAAACCTTTTCTTGCAGGCAACGCAATTATGAAAAAGATTGCATGTAAGGAGTAATGCTGCGATAAAAAAGCGAATGAACCACCTGCAGAAATTGCTACCGACATTAAAACTAACAATTTATCATGATCATCACCAGCATCATCATTATTAAGAACACGAACATCAACACTAGCTTAACAACCTTTAATTTATGCCTTCTTGCACATTACGGTATAAAACTTCTACTGAAAGAGATCGAAAGTGCGCCCACTTTTTTCCCTTTTTTCGTTTCGTTCTTTAGAGCAGATTTTGCCAAGTTTCTTTCATGAGTTCTTTATGCTGTAAAATAAACAGGAAGCGGAGCGCGGCGAAGCAGCGCTTTGAGCCCTTTTTTCCGCGATAGTTTTCTAAGATTAAAAAAGTTTTAATTTCGTAAACGCCGCTCGGGGGTCATCTTTGCGGCTGAGCGGACGGTCACGTCGGCCGGTCACGACACATCCCGGGACGTACATAAAAGTGCCAGAAAAAGGGGTTTATAATGCCACGGTGCAGTTTTCAAAATCGTATTTGGAGTGTTTATATAAATGTTGATTCTTAATCTTTCTGTTTTTATTTTAAAAGTATCTTCGCGTTGTTTAATAGTGTTTTAATATTAAATAAGTACAGTATGTTCAAAGAAACTGTGATGAAGTGAACTGGGGAGTGGCGATCGTCAACAGTGTGGTAAGCAAAACTCTTCTAATGTATTAGTTGCAATTCCGGCGCCATCAAGTTTCTGGCATAAGTATAATACGAAAAGTAGTAAAAGAAAATCAAATCAAATAAATCATTAAATAATAATTTCTTTATAAGTAAGTGGAGTTAGCCACAAAGATTGATGAAGCTGTAAGATGGTAAGATTTTTAAAAATTAGATTTTACTTGAAGACAGCGCATCCTGTGAGAAATAGAAATTCGTAAAAAATTTGTGATTTAGAAATCGGTGGAATAATGAGTAGAACAGTGAAAGTTAGAGTAGATCGAACAGTGAATGGACATTTAAAGAAGTGGATATGTAGATATTCTTTCCAAGGTTTAGTTCTTATTTCAGAATGTTAATTTTAATTAATGCATTTTTGAAACCACTTGTCAAGTAATAGGATCATTATTCTTAATAAATATGAAAACTAAAAGTTATTGAAACAGCAAATAAATAAACATTAAGGTCCAGTAGATGAACGAGTGCTTTTTTCTCGTAAGATCAAAATCAAAATACATTAAGTTCAAAAGTCAAAGCTCATTGAACAGTACAATTTATTAACAAAATTTATTTTTCTTAAAAACGACAAAGTGCATATTAATTATAAAACTCAATTTTATTTGAAGAGTACTCAGGAAAAACTAGCAATTCATAAACTGTATTATTCTGTTAATTAGATTTGCAGAGTCAATTTTCGTGACGGTAAAAAATATCATTTTCAATAAATCATTTACTTATCATACTTGCTTATTTTATTTATAGTCTAAGTGGCGACCGCAATTTACCCGTCAACGAGTACAAGAAAAAATTGTGTTTGTAATGAAAGTTGGCATATACAGTGTGTCCAAGATAAGGATACACAGCATGGGGATCTTGAAAACGATAAAAGGTACAGCATTGGTTAAATGAGATGAAGATTGGTATTCATAGGACCTTTTCGTTGGCGTTTGCAAAATCTAGATATCTTGGATAGTTTCAGAGATATTTAAAAAAAAGTAGATTTCTCGATTTTTGTTATTATTTTTTCTTTTATTTATTTGAAGAGATATCGGAAAACTAAAATCACTTTTCCATTGCCACTTTTTGTTCTCTATTAAAATACGTTAACAAAATTCCTGTACAACGTTTCGGTATCGAGTAACCATCATCAACCTCATTTTTTTTAAATAGGCGGAAAAACAATTGAAAATTGTTTTGAATAACTCTTGTTGTCACGATTCTAATGATGTAAACATGATAGGGTTATTTTGATTTCTTATGCTATAAATTAATGCATTCTGCAGTACCCTGGCCTACACGATCACCTGATCTAACACCGTTAGATTTCTTTCCTCTGGTGTTATGTCAAAAATCATGTGCTGAACCAAAATTTTGAAGATGAACAGTAATTATTACAGTTGGTCACAGCAACGTTCAATACAAAAAAATCAAAACCAAAATAACCCTATCATGTTTACATCATTAGAATCTTGACAACAAGAGCTATCCAAAACAATTTGCAATTGTTTTTCCACCTATTTAAAAAAATGAGGTTGATGATGGTTACTCAAGACCGAAACGTTGTACAGGAATTTTGTTAACGTATTTTAATAGAGAACAAAAAGTGGCAATGGAAAAGTGATTTTAGTTTTCCGATATCTCTTCAAATAAATAAAAGAAAGAATAAAAACGAAAATCCAGAAATCTATTTTTTTAAATATCTCTGAAAGTATTCAAGATATCTAGATTTTGTAAAAGCCAACAGAAAGGTCCTATAAATAGCCAAGTTTCATCTCATTTAACCGATCCTGTATCTCTTACCGTTTCCAAGATCCTCATGCTGTGCATCCTTATTTTGGACACACTGTATAAAATACCTGGTGTGTCTTTAATTTACCGAAGTAAATAGGCCACCTCCGGTACGATTTCTGGCAGTTTAGTTATGTCATAAGATACACATTACCATGAAGTAGAGGTCAATTAGTATTGGTTCTGCCTACTCTTACTCCGCCCCCCGTCACGCCCTAGCAGACTACTCAAAAGGTGTTTGAGGCTACTTATTTACGTCATGTAATTAGGTACAAAAACGAAAAGAACGTTTAACTACAGCTGTGACATCTCTATCCCATACTTCCTATGACGTAATTGCCTATGTACTCCGAATCCGGTCCGTGAATTCCGGGCAGATCAGGTTTTTTTATGTATGTCTATTGGTGTAATTTCACTTCAAACACTAATTTTCTGTTACTCAATAACATAGGGTAAACTACTCTCTGCTTGCTTCCCATGCACTCTTCATTTATAATCTTGGTTTCTACTATAATATAGTTTCCTTTTTCGTCTAATCTTCTTTTACATTAGATAGTATACTTTTGGACGCTTCCTATATTCGACATCTCCTTTAAGTTTCCAATTTTCTTTTTAGATTTTACTTGGTTTTGTATACATACTTTTGCCTTGTTCAACAATTTATTTTCACTTCCTTGTGGTGTGCGCTTTTTAATTTCTTTATCTCTTTTACTTTTCAAATATCCTTTAGCTTCATAGTAATCTTTTCAATTTTTGAAACCGCTGCTAATTGTTCTGCTTAAAATGGATTCCTTCATTTCCTTCATAGTTCTCTCAAAAAGTGATGCAAATGTAGTTTTAGTTGTTTGTATTTATGAAAAATGTACTTGCTTCCAATATTGAGATTAGTTGTTTTAAAATTGCTACATTAAAGGATTGCAGAATATGAGTCGCGTTTGGGAGCGTATAATTTTGTCAGCAACGTAGACCTCATGCAATTCTAATAGCTATTTGTGATATATTCATAGAAATATTGCGATATCATCTACCCAAGACCTGAGCGACCAATAAAGTCCAAACATTTCTTGGCGTCCTTTTATATGACAAGACGATCATAGGTGGTGTGACCAAACTGTCTACAGAATAAATACAAAGAATTGTAATGCACTTTTTTCAGAACCACTATTAGACCGGGTTGCACAAAGCTTTGTTAAATGCTTGATCGATTGATCAGCCACTTGACATATTCAGACTTATCCAATCAGATCAACTTGATCAATGATCAAATTATTTTTGTGCAACCAAGCATTAATCTCATAAAAATGTTTGTACCTATGATTTTGGTCTTAGTAGTTTATCCGACTTTGGGCATAAATAAACACTGGCTTCATCAGTGTTAAATATTCTGTTAGGTTCTAATAACATATCAGAGCAGTTTTTCTTGTTAAAATAATCTTCAAGTCCTGTAAACCATTCTCTTATTTTCTGTTTTTTAATTCTTGTCCTTGATTCTAAAATAATCTAGGCATTAAGTTTTTAATCTCCGAGTATCTGAGTAAAAACAATTCCAACCATTTTCTGTGGGGTCTGTTCTTAAAAATGGTAGATCTTTCCGGTGCTATTAAATCTTGTACCTACATCTTTTTCATGCATAAGAAGTCTTAGATTTAGTTTCTGGATTATCCAGTTGCAAAGTCTACCTTCTTCTTGTTTTGAAAACATAATTACTGATCCCACTTTGCGTTCTAATAATCTTTTTCTTAATTTTAGTGTGTAAAACTTTTTACTTTTTTTATTTGAATTTAAAGGATGTACAGGGTGTTTCCTAATGATGGTAAACAATTTTAATAGATAATTCCTGGGCTAACTATAAGTAAAAAAGTTCATATAAGCAAGAGTCTTAAAATGCACGCTTTCCGGGATACACAGGGCGTTAAGATTTATAGAAGAAAATTGGATTTTCGTTTTAAACTAACCGGCAAAAAATTTCAAATTCCTATAAGCTAATAACGTGTTCGACTGACTGAGAGTGTTTGTCATTTTTTAATACGTGTTGCTAAAAAGTAACACTTATACTCTCAGAGTGCTCGAGAGCAAGCAGTCAAACACGCTATAAAAACTGTAATCTAAAAACTATTCAAAGCTCTATTTCAATTATTTTTAGGAACTTTAATTATATTGGTACAGTATGAGTAAATTAAGTCGAGACAACTAGTAGGCAACACTCATTACATGTTCAATTATTTCATAAGCATCTTGGTTATCTGAAATCGAAGGTATTTTTAGATATTTTTAATAATAACAATAACCCAAATCATGTCAAACAAGAAAATTCGAGGTTAACAGCTTTATAATAGTATAATACTTTAATGGAAAAAAAACAATAGTAACAAAGTATATAATAGCAAAAAAATTTGAATTAAAATAAAAATTAGTGAAGCAGTAGATGTTCCAAATCCGTCCCGCTTTCGTGTTCACACAGTTCAATCTGTCCTGAAGAAAGGGGACGATCTTACAAAAGAAATGTTGGAAAGATTTTCATCAAATCCGCGAAAACTGATACTGACTGTCTGAATCTGTTCATGTGGTTGAGTTATTGAATTACTGAACATTGTTTTAAAAAGATTTTCGCATCAAACTGATTGTATTATTATCATACCTAAATAAAAATACTTTTCATCAAAACTTATTTTTCCGTTGATTGTTTTTTTTTAGTCGACAGAATATTTGCCTCTCCCTAATATCAGTTCTGGCTACGCCCATGTCCGCTTCTATATAGAATTTCTGACATGGGGTAGCATTTCGGGAGTAATTGTCCTGCATGACTCGATTATTTTTTCTTGTAAGTCCTGTTCGTTTTATATGGACTGTTGGTATACGTATCGTTTTTTACTTTATCCCACAAGAAAAGTCCAATGGGATAAGATTGGGACTACGTGGATGCCAAGGGTGATTATTAAAATTTAGATATAAGTAAGTTTCAACGAACTCCAAAAGAAGTCGTTACTGAATTTGCGAAGTCTGTCTCTGTCTATCTGTCCGCATTTTTTTAAATTTTGAAAGTTTGATTTCAGATTTGGATTCTACATTAAAAAACTGAAGACAACGTGGTGCCTTCGTTTTTTGTATCTCTTCTCGAATATGGTCAGAATGGCCGCAGAAATTTAAAAAATTTTCAAAAAATTCTTTTTACTTTAGAATCGTGTTCCACATCAAAAAATAAGACAAACATACTTTTAGTTTTTTGATATTACCTCGGGAACATGGTCAAAATGGCCACTCAAGTTTGAAAAAAGTAACAAAACGGAGTTCGTTGTCGTTATGCTTTGCATTTCCAGATATTTTATATTTACATGACAATGGGCAAATGCACTATTATTTTGAAGCTACATCTTTTGTATTATGTTAAGAAGAATGTCTTCCAAAAGTACAGGCAAATGATTGATTAGAAAATCTAAGTACATTTTCGCATTTAAATGACCTTCAGAGATATGTAGACCTATAATGAAATCATCGAGTATACAACACCGCACATTCACTAAGGTATTTACTTATTCGTCTTATTAAATAGCTTGGAAAAACAAAATTAAATGTTTTAGATAATTTACTCACATATTTATTCATTTCAACTTAGCCATTTACAGCTGTCATTCAATTAAAAATGTGAAATGAACCCATAAAATGACCTGATTGTGTATATATGTGTCTACTTTTAGATTTATAGTTCCAATATGCAGATAAAATTGAATTACTCTGCAACGTACGTACTAATAGCACCAGGCTAGTTTGATAAACCGAATAAGTAAACATTTGTTATAAACTTTTTGAAAATGAGTTTGTCTAATCCACTGTGGATTCTAGTAATTGCAATTATGTCTATTCAGGGACCCATTATTAATGAATGTTGCTTCGTCGGAAAACAACACATATTTTAAGTTCAACAGTCAATTTATTTCTTAAAAACTGACGATAACGAATTCATAGTCATTTTTATTCAGATGCTATACCAGCATAACATGGTAAAGATCGAAAGTGGTTGCTTTTAAAATATTGTGGATGGGCCGTTGGCTGATTCTGACAGTCCTGTCAATTGCTCTTTGACTGGTATGGGGGTTTTGATCCACCAGTACAATTACTTTAAATTCTTGTTCTTCATCAGTGGCTTGTCGTTTACGAGTTCTAGGCTTTATAAATTCCTCATGCTGCCTTAAATTCATTTTTAGACGCCTAAAAGTTATTACAGATTGTCAGGTTTATATAAATTTCTTCTGTTTCTGTTTCTGTATTGGAAACTAAAGGCTTTTTACATGCGTAAGAAGTACTGGTTGGTTGGTGGACAAAGATTTATCGCAGGGCCAACTAACTTTTTTCATAAAATGTGTCCTGTTGCACCATAAGAACAGATCATTCTGTAATTTCTAAATTCGTCTTTAAGTTTAGGAAACAAAATTGCTCACTCAGTGACATTGCTGTATCTAGGCAACAGTGCATTTAGGGCATAAATCTTTAGAGGTAGATTCACATTATAGGTCATGCCACGCGACGCTCGCGAGAAGCTCAAGGTGCAATCACGCTCTTAGGGTGTTCCCACTACAACATGATAGCGCGATCAGTTTTACACTTGCAGTCAGTTTGCTGTTGGTGTTTGATTTTATACAGTGTGCTGATTAAGTATGGAACAAATTCAATAACTCGAAAAGTATTAATATTTCGAAAAAAAACAAGAAGGGGTGTAACGATTTAAATTTTTGGGCATCTTTTAATATTATGCAAAAAATCAATGACGTTATCATTATTTGACCAATGACGTCATCGATATTTTTTTTAAATGGCAACCCCAAAATATTTTTGCAGATTATTATTCGCCATTGAATTCTGTATACAATGATCTTTAAATTTTTCAGATTTGCTCGTGTTTTTCGGAGATATTATTTGTTTTGTTTAGAAAATTTAAAACATTCTAAATGGTATTTCAACTCTATAAATCTAGTACGCTTGATTTAAATTAAATTAATAAATCAAGTATACATCAACTTATGTCATCTAGTTAGAATTCTGTCATTTATTATTTAAATCTCGATATTATTATTTGTTGTAAATACCGAAATTTTTAACAAACGAAGACGATGCGTTTAACAGAGAAAGAGAGAATAGAAATACCGATAATGATCGGCTGCGATGGACAAACGCGAACTTGATTTTTTAATTTAATTTAAATCAAGCCTACCAGATTTAAAGAGTTGAAATACCATTTAGAATGGAACAAAAAAATAATATCTCCGAAAAGTGTGAGCAAATTTGGAAAATTTAAAGATCATTGTACACAGAATTCAATGGCGAATAATAATCTGCAAAAAAGTTTTAGGGTTACCATTTAAAAAGAATATCGATGACGTCATTGATTTGTGCATAATATTAAAAGACGCCCAAGAATTTAAATCGTTACACACCTTTTTTGTTTTTTTCGAAATACTAATACTGTTCGAATTATTGAATTTGTTCCATACTTAATCAGCACACTGTATAAAATAACATAAAGCAACATGCTTAAAAACTTTAGCAACAAGGATCTGGTTATGATTATTATTGCTAGATGAAGACGAGGCGAGAACAAGAACGAAACAAAACATCTTTAATGCGTGGAGATGTCGAATAAGAATCTTACACAATTTTTCCGCAATAAATGGATGAGAATCAATACTTCCGAATGGCTAGATATAAATTTAAAAATTTGTGAAATTGTTCGATTGGTTTGGTCATTACTGTCTACTTCAGAATCCTCCAGGGGCTTCCAGGACCTATTTAAACTTTCACGAATGATTAAAGTAGTAGTAGGATTAAAACTGGCGGCAATCTACTCAGCTTAATTAATGTAAAGTCAGAATTTTAAGTAAAACGGAATTCTATCAAATGGTCCGCCCCTTTGACTCTTATCTAAAACACTAATTAATTTGAAGGAAATGAGGCCTTCTCCATATATTAAATATTACCAAGATTCTCTTGAAACAACGTGGAAAACTCCTTCTTCCTACCTTCTGTTAATTGCACTATGGTAGTTGCAAGGTTGATTTGGTGTTTATCTGCAGTTTATTGTTATGGTTTCGCTACATTGCCACTTCCACCCTTTCTAGTTTTCCAGATAGCCTTTGCTCTTTTCTCGATGTATTTACAAACATATGCAATCGAACTTGAATGTATGCTTAGTTACCAGTTCTAGTTGTTCACTTTTACCATCACCATCAACAATTCCTGTTTTCTAATTCTGTTACACCTAAGACAGTAGGTATTGAAAGATATGTTCAGTTGTTTAGCGCAAGCTGAACGAGAGACCTAAAAGGTGTTTTGGGCGTTTTGAAATAGTTCACCTAGCCCTAAATAGTTTCTTTATGTACTCGTAGAGTTTTACTTTTTTGTTTTGAAAATTCTTAATTGAACAATCTCCATTCTAGGAGATTTTCTGTTCAGATCATAAATAACTGTTGTGACTCTTCACCTGATTCTTGCTAAAATAGTGCTCTCGCCTTGCTGCTTCTCTTTTGCGTCCATCTGATTTTTATAAATTATATCAAATCTTATATTAAAGCGATATAACAAATCTTTTAGTAGAAATGCAACACAATTTGTCTTTGATGTTGCATATTAAATTGTTGCAGGTACAACACGGTTACTTTAATGAGACCAGCACTGGAGCAGTTCCATGTCACGAGAGAAATGGAATATCAACATGTAGTACTGTACAGTGCGATAGAGCGGCTGCAATACTGGTCTCAATAGAGTAGACGTTTTTTACTTGAAAAAAACTTGAGGGTTGTAGTTAGTAGTAAAAGTAGTCATAAAAGAAAAGTCGAGAGAATTAGGAGATACGGGTAGAGAAATGGAAGAATTTTGGGTAAGCCACCATTAGCCTATGGGCGAGATTTACTGAGGGTCGCAAAACACAATTGTAGAAATAAGGCGTTGCGTTGGCAAAAAAGGTTGAGAAACTTTGATTTAACGCATCTATTTTCGTTGCAGAATTGCTTTGCAACGTATCGTACCTTTTCTTCTTCATTTAAAGGTTCCTTGGAGTGAAGAATCCAGATGACAGCAACGGTCGTACTCTTTTATCATTCGTTGATATTTTAAGCGTGATGTGTAACTTTTATCACTATTTTTGATTACAAATCTGATTGTATACATGTTAACATCAATTTCCAGAGCACTTTATAAAATATAATGTAATAGCAAAAATAGTTTCTAGTTTAAGGAGCTGACAATAATTTATTATAAACTCCATAGATAGATTACTGATTTGCATGATTTATGTTTTAATATTTTTACTCCAGTTTGATCCGTTTTAAATAGAGGACTAACAAATTGTAACATACCGTAACGTAAATCTTCCAAATGCAGACATGCCTTGTGTAGATTTATTTTCCTTTCTCCCTTGTCGGAAGAATTCATTTTATAAATATGAGAAACACAAGCAAACGCATAACACATGGTAAACGGTGACAATTTGCCAGAACTATCTAAAGCCCCAATCAGTCCACGACAGGGGATTAGAGGATCCAAACAAATTACATAAACACGGTCAACATTTGTCACGCTCCCTATGACGTCTCTCTTCAAATAGGTTCTGGCACGCTATCCATGCAAAAATGAAAACCCAACATAAGCCGAAATTGCCTCAAATTAGCCGAGATAAACAATAAAAACAAACATTTCTCCAAGTATTATCGTAATTTTTTTAAGTTTTATCTTAAAAACTGAAATCTAACTAATTTATATTATTTACGTGTAGCTGAATGCGACTTTAATATATCTACGTCACGGTAACCTTAAGTTATTTTCTGTGTAAAACGCGAAATGGAATTCAGGAGACCGTTTATAATTTTATTATAACCATAATGAAATTTTTTTCAAGCTTTTAGTGAAATGATTTTGTAATCTCTTGTTTTAAAAATGTTTGTAGGAATTGATAATAATAAATTATTCTAATAGGATAGGAATTAGCTTTTGTTTAGAATTGTTAAATTATAAATAACTTGTGTATAAATAATAATTTATTTTATTAGTACGTACACGGTTTATACAGGATATTTACAAATTTATTTATTTTTGAACTGGACGAATAAAACTTCGGTCGTATTCTTTGGTTATTTTAGCTTCTTCAGGTGTGTATGCTGATTTGCAATCTTTTTTATGGGAAACATTTCTGGTTAATAATTATTACATTATTATTATAAATTAATTATTGTTATGGCGAATCACAAATTAAATTTAAGAAAATTCTGTTCTTTTAATCTAGTTTTTCGGCAAATATTCGATATTCAGATATACTGAGGTCTCAGTCTTTTCGAACTCGACATCTCTTGGTTTGTAGTCCTTGGCTCAAACAACTGAGCTAATAGCTATTGCTGATATGAATTTAAAATATTTAAATAATAAACTCCTAAC
>VTPC01087347.1:0-11030 GCA_011009095.1 Ignelater luminosus | reverse complement strand
CCTCCATAGCTGCTAAGCGATAAGTCCAAATTCCTTAAAATGTATTCCGATAGATAAGTAATTTATTCTTTTCTAAAAGTGTTCTAAGTAATTTATCTCTCATAAATCTTATTTAAGAGCTACGGTCGTTTAAGTGAAAAAGATCAGACATGCTCAACCTACCCCCTAGGTGAGGTAAGTTGAGCGAGGGTACGGGGCAAATTGAGCATTTAGAAAATTAAGTCATATGATGACGTGAATGTTTGCTAGACATGTAATAAAATTGCTATTTTACAATCAACTTTTATTTATAATCTCTTAGTGATATAATAGTGAAACAGAAACTATTCTTTTTTCAAATATTAAACATAAAAATATAATCAACATCAACAAAACATTTCTTACTCATACTTTTTGGAATAGACTCAGTTTTTCTACTTAAAACCATACTTTACAGTTATGTGACGATCAATGGGGTTTAAATATAAAAAAAGATATTAATGTGAGATAGAAAACTAATCGTCGTTGTCGCTGTCGCAATTAATGCAAACGTGAGTAAGACCAGCATGTATGTGCCCATTCCTTGCAAACTTGGCACTCGATCCATTTTTCCCCTGGTAAACTTTCGGAATAGGCTTCGCAGCAAACCAGGCAGGCATAGTCATCTTCATTGTTTTCCTCGCTTGACTGGAAAAGTTTTTTACAAACACTTTTCTTCCTTTTTCATCAATCTTGTGCTTTTGGTTCTTAACTTTTTCAGTTGTTTTATTTTGTTCTTCTTGTAATTTGTTATTTTCTGGAGTGTCTGTTAGAATAGCAGCTTTTCTCCTTCTTCTGATAGCTGTGCCTATCTTTCTTGGACCTGCCTTGGGGTATGGTCGAACAATTTCGGGAGAAAATCGCCGAGGCGGATCGAACTCTACGTTTTCTTTGTAGCTTGTACCAGCTTCTTCTTCAGCTTGGCTGGTAGAGGCTGTAACACTATCAAGTTTCCTCGCATGCATTACAGCTGGATCTGATGGATTAAATGAGAAGATACCCGTCTTTTGAAAACCATTCATGATGTTCCTACTTGTCTGAGCTAAGGGCAGTGAATCTGCGACAATTTTTGGTATGTCGTAGATTGTTATTGTCTTTCCAGGGTTATTTCGTAACCAAATATCTTGTGAAGAAGCGCAATATTTTTTGAAGGGTCCGAATACTGAGACATCTAAAGGCTGCGATTTATGGCTGAAATGCGGTGGGAATGATAACATGACGATGCCGTTCTCTTTAGCCAAATTTAGAGTCTCCACGTGTAAGTGAGAGGAGTGATTATCTAAGACTAACAAAACACGATGCTCATTAGACGGTTTTACATGTTTTATAAAATGTTGTATAAACTGGTACCCTACCCTTGGTAGCTACAATTTTATTTGGCTTCAACACCGTGGACACTTCTGTTTCAGCTGCATTCTATATTTGTGACGCAGTGAAATGATATTTATCTATTACTTCAGCTAACTTGTCAAAAAAAAACTAACGTTTTGAGCATTAAATGATGTTGCCCTACCAAGGCTGATGGGTTCTGGCTTTCAAATAGATAACTCAGGATTACATTTTAAAAACATCGTAAGCCACTCTTTCCCGGCCATCTTATTTGTAGTCCAGGTGAGTGGAATTTTAATGCCGAATTTAACAGCACCTCGTAGGCAAGGCGGCGAACGTCTTTCAGGGAATATCCATAAAAGATTGATGCCATTTGTAACAAGTATTTTTTAAAGAATCCTCTTGTTCTGAAGAAAATACTTGCCTCGATGTTGCATAACCCATTGATGGAGTACCACTTTGAGACTTTAATTTCTTTATAAATCTTGTTAAGGTCATCCGTTTAATGTAGAATTCCTTGGCGGCGGCATTTACACTTTTGCCTTCATTCATGACAGCTTTGCTGCATCATTTAACCGTTGACTAGAAATAGAATCTCTTGTAGTCTTTCTTTTATATGTCCGCATCCTAAAATAAAAAAAAAACATATTGTTTTTGTTTTGCATCGTGGGGTAAGTTGAGCAACAATTGCCCAATTAGCTCCAACCCAAACATTTGAAACAAAAGTGAGGTTATGAAAAAACGGTTTGAATAAGAACCAAATTCTTTCTAGATATCATAAATATAATAGATTTATAAAAGTTTAACACTTACTAGATCGAAAACGAATGATTTTTAACGTGTACAGGAGAAATATAAACCGAAACTAATTTTTTACTTTTTCGTTGCAAAACAAACAAAGCGTCAGCGTACCTCACTCGATTAACAGTCGTCACTGGTGGTCGTGCGGTGTGTTCCTCTCCCACGACCGCTTCTTCCCACTATTTGATAAGTTAGCGTGCGGTGTGTAGTTTTAGAGATGTTTCGATTGCCCAACTTACCCCTATGCTCAGCTAGCCCCGCCCTACGCTACTACGATTATATGCTGTAATGCAAGCGATAACTTGTTATACGGTCTTAAAACGGCACATCAGAAGTCTTAAGGGTCGATAATGTTCTCAAAAATCAAACAGACCAAATTATGCAAAACTTTTCTTGTGTTTTTTATAAAAATTAACAACTGTGAGTATATTTTCCATGTACTCTAATTAACTCTTAACGAAATAATTTGCGGGAAAGAAATATAGAGTGGTTTAATTGAGATTTTATGTTCCTTAAACAATTTTTAAGTGTTTTAGAAACTAGTTAGTTGACAAATGAGAACCAATTGCAAAATATTCTAAAAGACATTAAATGCCCAAATTCCAGGTAATGAAGTCATGCCACAACGAGCATGAGAACAGAAACAATATGATATAGCAAAGGTTTCAGATTACAAAATTCCATTTGTCGAAATGAATTTAATCCTTAATCTTCAGCACAAAATACTACAAAATTTCCCGAGCTATAATGAAACAACACCAGCAAACTGTTCTACATCCTCAGTCTCAGTGCAAACGCTATCATCAATAGTTATTAACTACCATAAATTAACATTAGCTTGAATATTGTAGCTTAATTTCGTTGCATACAGCATAGCAGTTAGATGCAAAATTTTAAATTTCTTAATTACTTTAGCATTTATGATTTGACATACCGGTTCTATTCTGCGGTTTTACTTGTGAGCATCACAAATAAAACTTGAAAAATGTTGGAAATCAGTGCAGATTTATAGATTCATTTGTGGAGAAAACATTACAAAGAAAATAAAAAAATGTGAGTTAACCCTTTCGAGACTAACGGGACAATATGTCCCAACGTACTTCTCAAGAACACAGCTGGGACAGATACTTCCATTTACAGCAGTAATATAATTAATTCAGTCTTTTCAATGCATTCGTATGCACACATAAAATATTTTGCCGCCAGTTACACCATAACCTCAAATTTTCTTATCAAGTTGTACATGTGTGCCGTACGTTCTTGTGGTTTTAAGTATTTTTGAGTGTTAATTTACAATATTATATTACTGTTTTTCTCGAAACATCAAGTACATGTAAGTATATCTTTATATATCTTATTAAACTTTAGTAAATAATTCATTGCCTCTACTATATATAAAAATTGGTTACTGTATATTTTTGGAGTAATACGTCCCATTAGTCTATGGTATATGCATGGGATTATTCATCCTAATAGTCTTTACATTTTTTTTTATCATTTCAGAATGAATAGAAAAAGGCCACTAGCGCAGAAGGAACATGAAGAAGACCCGTCTGATACAGATGCTGATCCTTTCCAGTATAGCAGTGACGAAGATCCAGATTGGACTGATTTAGAAAATAAAGATAGTGATGATGAGGACCAATATTTGGAAAATTCACTTTCTGATGAAAATTCAAGCGAAGAAGGTAATAATTCACCTGAGTCTCCGCAGTCACAATCCCAAACAGATATATGGTCTTCTATTCCGCCAAATTACCCTCCACGAATGTAGTTGCCGCAATACAGAGATCTTGACATACTTCTTAGCAACATAAATAATCAGTCAACAGTAATAGATGTTTTCTTAAAACTTTGCCCAAAAAGCCTGTATATGTTTATTGATCATTGTACAAATAAGAGGATAAAAATTTTGGAACGTGAAACCGAAAGAAAAGTAAAACCAACCGACTGTTACAAAATTATAATATTGACTGATGTGATGTTTATAATGTCTTATAATGTTCTACCCAACACAGCCTGCTACTGGTCTAAACATCCTTCAATGGGCAATTCAACAATTAAAAATGCAATATCTAGAGATAGTTACAAACTGCTAATCTTACAACTGTACTTCGACACCCCTAATAAACCTGAAGATTGCAGCAAAATTTATAACTGAATGTTTCAGACAAACATTCCAAAAAGCTAGAACGGATTCTGTTTAACAATCAGTCGACGAAATTATGGCAAAATTTAAGGAGCGTTCTAATCTTAAGCAATAACTCATCAAGCGTGTTACGATGAATTGACTGAAGTTTCTAGAATGCAGAAAAATGGTGATAAAATGTTAGTAAATTGCCCAGAAATTATATTATTCTACAAGGTGTCCCGTAAATGCCAATAACGCTTTAGGTAGCAGCCTTCCTCAACCTCTTAAGATCCCAAAATTGAAAACACGAATGCTCCAACGTACTTAAATTTGTCACACGAACCAAAAAAAGAAATTTAAACTTGGCAACTCTGCTGCAGACAAATACAAAATTTTCCGAATACAGCAACCAAAGTAACGCAAGAAATCAAAGACTTATCAATTTTATTTCAGTGAAAATGAACCATAAAATTGTCAAAACTTGAAAGATTTGCTGACAACCAATTTCATCGGATTTATCAGTACACCCAAGACTTGCATGTTTGTCATATCTAATTTTTGGTAAGAATTCTTAACAGAATCTTCAAAAAGAGAAATCTAACAGTTATGTGCTTTATCAAGGGTAACTGTTGTTTCAACAGATTGATTTGTTGAATTGGTAATGGCTTCATTTGGATTCGATTCTTTGGTTTCTGTTTATTTAGTGTTAAAGACTTCTGACCACTTGTACAAGAAAACTAAGCTTGGGGAAAATTTTTCTTTTTGCAGATTTGCAATAAGCACTCATAGAAGATGTGTACCTAAAGCTTTATTGGCATTTACGGGACACCCTGTATAATAAATATATGTGTGTGGCGTAGACCTAACAGACCACTTGACTGGCTTGTATGAGTTTGATAGAAAATCTGCTAAATGGTGGAAAAAAGTCTTTTATAAAATGATAATGATAGCTGCAGTAAATTCCTTTATTGTTTTCAATTAAAAAAGAAGTAAAAAGCATCATTTCTAGATTTCTTTGGAACTTTAGCAGAAGAGTTAATTGAAAACGGCAAACGATATGCAAGCGTGAAAAGACTTTCAACAACTGGACGGCTATCAAAGAAGCAACGATCTTTTATATATGTTAGAGCTCACATGCCAGTCGTGCAAATTCAAAGAAAAAGATGTATCAGACGCTCACAAAAGAACGAACTACAACTGTATGTTCAACTTGTCGAGTAGGGCTTTGCAACGAATGTTTACTCCTTACCATAAATAGTTAGTTTTTGTTTGATTTTATTTTTTATATTGTAGAATAAATTAATTTTCATGGTATACTTTCTTTTTGCTTTCCTGAGACATTAGAACTGCTGAAGAACATAATCCCACTATTAAAAGTCTATAGGGTTTATATGCCCTACCCCTCAAATTACAGTTTTTTTGATTTTGAAGATCATATTCTTATTATGTACACTTAACATTGTTCCCAAAAATGATAAAAACAGTAAATTATTCATTCCTACAAAAAAAAATAAAAATCTGTCTTGAAAGGATAAATGAAGGTAAAAATAGAACTAGAATTCACTATGATAATTTGTGCATGCCAACTGACAATTACCGTGGATCAACGAACAGAATTATGAATCATGTGTCAGTATATAGAAAAGATTAAATTTGCTGATGACATGAGGCTGTGATGGCTGAGGCATTTACCAACAAACATATTTGTCGCAAATTGACCTAGATTCAGGCATACACCATCCTTTAGCATTACTACCAATTAAGCTATACATTATTAAGTCAAGAGCTATTTGGAAAAAATTAAGACGTCTTTTCCATTGTCGTGTGGCTCAATTGGATTTGGTGTCTGTAAAGAAATTCTTAAAGTCATAAACAGAGGAGTTTTGTACGTTGCAAAGTTGGCACCAACAAACACTGGAACAATTTAAATTTTACAATCAACTTTGACCATGAGATACGTGGCGTAACACCAAAGCCAATGAAAGACCTTGAACCTCTAAGCAAAAGAATCTTAAATAAAGAATTACAATTTAGATGATTCGCGACAACCTCCAGATTTAAAGAACTTCAGATGATTAGTTCAAGAGAAAACTTGTTGAGAACTATTTAGGTTTGTTGGTAAATTGTGTAAAATAAGATGTAAGTAAGAACAATTATGGCGCTTTTATTGTATTCTATGAAAGTAATTATCTCTGTCATATGATACAAAAAGTTACAGTTAAAAAAGTTCAAAATCAATTTCAGTAATAGATACAAGAAAAAACTTATCAAACTTTGCAATTGCTAATTGCTAAATGCGTGAATCATCACAGTATAAAGCAGATCGGTTAAAGCAGACAAAAAAATTACAATAACTAAGAAAGAAAGGACGATTTGAAGCATGCACTTTAACATCTTTGAAATAGGTTTCAGAATTCAAAAGGTTTGATTTGGAAGGAGCTGTTTAGGAGGAGGCTATGTCAATTAATCACTGATAACATTCAAAATTTAGCAAAAGCAGCGAAGAGTTATCAAATCAGTATCAGCATATAAAGATTGGTGCTGATACTGCTGGTTAGTATAAAAGGGGAAGATGTTTTAACAATCCCTTGTTAATGATAAATACAGTAATCAATGTGTTGTATAGCATTCTGTTTTACTAAAGCCAAAAACAACAGAAAACAACAACTGAGCTATTAAAATTCTAAATGCACATATCGACGCTTGAGATACCCAGGTTTAAATGTTTCTATCTTATTTGATTAACTCTAAAAGATATTTCTTGTACAGATTTACGTTATTCAAGTTGCCCAATACGACAAAATTTCAACAGCTTTTGTTGCATGCCGATGATCACAATCAATCCATTGATTTTAGAATTCTCCTTTAAATTTTAATTTTGATTTGAATTTCCCATTCATTTCAAACCACATATGTTTTCTGACTAGTAGCTAATGGTACTTCGTTTTGTAAGTCGTGTAATCCTATTAGCCTATTACCTACGGGTGCAAATTTAGCTCGGCTCCACGTGGTACATCCCGGGTAACGCTAAAAAGCTAGAACCACAGCAGTCCAGACTATCTTACGATCTTCTGGACATTGTAACAGCCATGAAAGAACAATAAACTCCAATATACAAAATAACGGCTCTTCCCAGAGCTCAACGACAAGAAGACTTGGTCCAGTCCTTCGCATTTGCCAGCTGAACATTGAAGATATCAGGAAATTCAAAATCAAATGTTTATCCAAAACTCCTGGCCGAGAACAACACTGACATTGTTCTTATACAAGAGACACACACACCAAAGACATCTCGCAGCTCAAACCAAGAGCACTGTCGACGGCTGCAAATTTACAGAGGCCACATATTTCTTCAAATATGGAACTGCTACCTATTCGCGTGAACATTTAGACACAGTGAAGCTTTTGTTTATATCGGAAAACAATGATGGCTACACTGTTATGGTAGAGGCTGTAAATGTTTACAAATCATCCCAAACAACTTGGCCAAACATGATGTTTTCTTCTCTGGCACACCCCGCTTTCTTTTCTGCTGACTTCAACAACCATCAACAAAAGTATAAAAAAGACTACCTAAATGTGTTGAAGCGGAAAACGTTCAGTACTAAAGACCCGGGAACTTTCAGGTCAGGAAAATGGCTCACTGTATCTTCAGATCTACAGGGAAGAAAATTCCTAGTTATTTGCCAGGTCTTTAAACACTTTCATCATAGCCAACATTGCCCCGTCATATTGAAAGCAGGAATGCAAATACTAGTAATTCACAGCTCTAAACTTCCAAGATGGAATTTTTCAAAAGCTAACTGGATGGACTTTTTTTACAGATCTGGATAGAAATATAAGATTCATCCCTCCAGTATCAGGAGATTATACCAAACCAACAGCTCAAAAGCATACCCTAGGGGAGCCAAAAATGAATATATACCAGGATGGAACGTAGCTAGCTAGCTAATATTTTATGAAGAACAGCAAGCAAGAGGTAGCCGACTTTCTTCTGAAAAACCTGAACAAAGCTAAAAAATCTAAATGGGCAGAGGCCAAATTTTAAACATTCTAACAGAAAAGCTTAGTCTTTTCATAAACACTTGGGTACAAATTCTCATAACCCACTTGTTAAACCCACAGTGACCGCAGATCAGTTCGCTAACCGTATAGTAGCATGCTCTAGAACCAAGAAAGATAAAAGCCATTCCACTAAGATCAAGAGAAAACTGAGAGAACTTACGCAATCAGCAACTGCAAGGCAAGACCTCACAATGGGTTTCGCTGTGGAAGAATTTAATACCTACAGCTCTTCAAAATGTAAAAAGTAGAGAATCTCCTGGATTTGACAAAATCTATCCAGAACTTCTCTTAAACTGCGGTGAAAAATTTAGCTTCTTTCTTCTCAGATATATTAAGAACAGTGTGATTCTTCAAGAATTCAAAAACAAACACACTGCTCAAACCAGAACCAGAATATTATAGACCAATCGCTCTACTTAGCGTTACCTTGCAAGCTTTAGTTGTAGAACAAGATGAATTCCGATCATATCGTATCTGCGAGGTTCAAGTGCTAGCACTAACGGCATTTATCGCGAAGGACTTCGAGCAAAAACTCAAGACAGGCGTATTTGTAAACCTTACTGCAGCATACGACACAGTTTGCAAGTTTCTTAAAGTCGCGGGCTGTAAGCAATTTACTCATTTACTAAATGACACGTTCACTAACAGTATATTCCAAACCACTTTAGGTCACTGGTTAAGTAAACCTAAATTACTTCAAAACGGTCTCCCTCAAGGATCAGTTCTCGCCCCGCTATTGTTCAATTTGTACATTTCTGATGTCTCAGCTACATCTGCTAGCAAATTTGTTTATGCTGACGATTTGACAATCACGACTTGGCATTCTAAAATCGACGTAATTGAAGCTGTTGTCTCAAAGGATCTAGGACTACTGTCGAAATACTTTATAAAATGGCGAAGTAATAACATGGCTACGGTTCATCTGAAGGTAGCTTTAAGCAATGTTGAAGTCTCACATAATCCCACCCCAAAGCATCTAGGAGTAACCTTGGATCAAACTCTCCAATACAATACGCATTTGGCAAACCTGGCAGCATAATTACGAACCCCCAATAATATTTTATCAAAGTTGGCAGGATTTTTATGAGGAACAAATGCATCGACCTTTCGTATAATTATTTGAGTCTAGTGTATTTCACTGGTGAATATTGTTCCTCAGTAAATAAAGTTGACACCATCCTAAATCAGACAATGCGTATGATCACAGGATGTATCAGGATTACACCTCTAGTGTGGCTTCCAGCTCTAAACCACATTGAGCCACCCAAGCTGCGTAAACGAAGCATTCTAGTCATGGAGTATCAAACCATCTGCAATAACTTGGATCTTTCTATTTACTAAGACATAATCGAGTTTAAAAAACTCAAATCTGGAAAACCTCCTGTAAGAACTGCTCAGACATTAATCATCAATGCATCTGTTGCATGAGTTAATGGGTGAAAAACAGCAGGACTGCAGAGTAGCTTCTTATAGTTGATGCTAAGTACCTTCCTCACGATTTTGATTTCTAAAGAAAGACGGGTTTCTTTAAATAGAGTGAGAACAGGTTACGGAAGATGCGGGGTCTTACTTCACAAGTGGGGAATGCGTTTTGATTCAAACTCTCTCAACCTTAACATTAGAAAAAGTTAAATCAATTTCAGAAATTACAAATTCAGTTTCAGAAGAGGCAACCTTAACCTCAGAAAAAGTGTGTGCTGCTCTTAAAACAGAATTATAGAAAATCGCATCATGGGCTTTAGAATAGAGTTTTGCACGAAACTAAAATTGGAGAAAACTGAAAAGATGCTGCTCATTACTGAATCTAAGAGGTGGTCAGTATAAAAGTCTCATAACAAATGGAATCTTAGAACTCATCATCACATGGTTAAAATAAAATTTTCAAGTTACACTCAAGTACATTTGTGAAGGACTAAAGGAAAGAAATCACATTAAATGATATGAAGAGATCTCCATTGCCAGTTGTTCACAGAAAAAATGTTCTCAGCATGGCTAATAGGGTAAATACCAAAAAAAAGTAATGGCAATTAAATTTATTTACAGAAACAATTGAATTGCAAGTCATATTTTATAGGTAATCGCAAAGGCAATGGTTTGTACGAATACGTAACACTTGCTAAGGGAGGTAAACTATACATAAACCATAAATAACGTTATGTCAAACGGGCTGTTTAAACTATTCCACTACGAATTGATATTCAAGGTATTTTCATATTCACAGGAAGGATGAACATTCTGCAGTATATGTTATTGCATTTTCACGTTTTATTGCAAGTGATGCGTACAGAATGTGATTTCATATGTCATGTGTACGTGAAAAGCAAGATAAATCTGTTTGAGGTTTCCTAATAGTACCAAAACCGTTATAAAATGTAAATTAAATTAAATATTGTTTAGGTTAAACATTAAAATTCTTGTATAGATTCTCCTCAAATTATTTAACTAAACAATCAGTAATAAAGTAACAAAGCGTTACATTTTACTCTTTGACACGAAGCAACAACACTTAATAAACTACTACCAACTACTGCTCATTCTATTCGGTGCTGTCTTTCCGCAACAAAAATATTGACAGAACAAATAGCAACACGCACGATAAAGCCAGTTAAATATTTTCTATTTTGAAACACCATTTTTGTTTTTTTCTCTACATTTGTTGTAATCTATTAGAAAAGTCTACTAAAGT